>PYST01000118.1:0-49652 GCA_003049485.1 Ophioceras dolichostomum
ATACCCTCCCTTCCCTACCCCCCATGCCCCCATCCCCCATCCCCATCCCCATCCCCATCCCGCGCTAGTTTCCTCTTTGTCGGTCCTGTCAGATCCTTGGGACCGTTAGTTTGTTGTAGGGCCAGGCAGAAACAGGGAAGTGCGGCAAGAGAGGGAAACAAACAGGCCAGCAAGAGCCCGACGAAGAAAAGTGTCCAGGGCTTCAAGCGTTTTGTCGTCCCGGGTCCTTGTTCCGCCCCTGTCTGTCTCTGCCTGGCCATGACCGGTCACAGCTAGCGTGTTGCCGCTCTCGGTCTGACTTCCCAAGTTAGGCTAGGGAGGGCCTTTCCACCCTCCTCCATCCCTCTTCACCTTGAGTCAGCTAGGTGTATAGTAGCACATACTATTGGCTATCCCGCCGAAGCACCCGAAAGCACCAGTGTTGGCCCGACCTGATGCATACCGAGATGGAAATAACAACGAAATTGGCACTTGGCGGGCGAACGTGGCCGGCCAGTCATGCTGGGTTTGATCGCTGTGTCTCGCCTCGGAGCCAAGTGTGATTGATAATGGTGGGAGATACCTTAGGTAGGAAGCTATAGGGAGGTATTTCGCTCCGGACACGGTGGTGGCAAAGTGGAAAAGAAAGCTTGCGTAGGCAGGCGAGCAAAGGGTAAGTTGGTTGACATTATTTGCTTCGTAATACTGAGATTCATCACGATCGTCCTCCCTTATCTTCGTGGTTGCTTTTACTTCCTCGTCTCGTTGCATCGCTTGTCTAGTGCGTTTTGCGCTTCCCTCCCTTTCATCACGAGTATATGTAGAAAGTGTAACCGAGTCCCGTGAGAAGCAGTAGGTGCGGAGTGTTGTCTTCTGCAGTCAATTCAATGCTTGATGCAATGCTTGATGCTAGAGAATCTGCAAGATCCCTCCCCGTGCATTGCAGCGAAAGAAGCGGCGTCCGGGCACTCACGGAATTGAGGTGACACCCCTTTTTAACCTGTGCTCCCACTTGCAGATAAACGAACAACAGCGCGGGATGCCAAGTACGAAGGTACTGTAGTTAGCGAAGAGGAGCTGGATGGAGCTGGGTGTGTGATGAGACTTGCTTTTTTGCTTGTACTTTTTCATTTGATTTTTAAGCGATTCGACCAGTGTACACGAAACCCTTGACTATAAAAGCAAAGCCACTTTGCCCGCTTCGAAAGCGTTTCTGACAATTTCTGTCATTTCTCACATTTTACCCCCCCCTCATTCACACTTCACACCGACGTCGCCCACGCACCCCCTCTTTCTAACTCCTTTTTTTCTTCCCGCAGAAAGCAAGAAAGACGAGGAGACAGGGTAGGGCATTGACTGATTGTTTCGCGACGCGGGCGACGAGAGAAAAAAAATATCGATCCTTTCCTGTTATGAACAAGGCTTGCGAACCCGTTCGACTCAGTTCGTCCCCCCACCCCGCAGTCCGTTACTCTGTCTGTCTGTCTGTCTGTCCCTTGGCCCCAGACCCAGAGCCAGACCAGCCAGACCAGTCCGCCTGCCTGCCTGCGTTCGTCTGTCCACGTCGCCCTGACCGGGGTGGTTCTGCAGTTGCTTTTCGATGTGACGAGAGGAAAGAATGGGGGTCATCACGCATCATCACAGAGGCTACAGCGGCAGCGGCAAGACGGAAAGACGATGAAACGGGCAAGCGCGCAAGCAAGCCTTGCTCACCCCTCTCTCCATCCCACCGACGTCCGTCCCATCTTCTCGGAGCAGAAAGCCAACTTGCCTTTATCCCCGTGAACACGA
Source organism: Ophioceras dolichostomum (assembly GCA_003049485.1). Taxonomy (NCBI): domain Eukaryota; kingdom Fungi; phylum Ascomycota; class Sordariomycetes; order Magnaporthales; family Ophioceraceae; genus Ophioceras; species Ophioceras dolichostomum. Next base: position 1,771 of record PYST01000118.1, read on the forward strand.
ATGAGTTATATGAGTCTCCCTCGTTCAATATCGTCCAAATCCCGTCTCATCGTCCCCACTGATATATGTATCATCCTCGGAAACAGACAGTCGACACGCCGCTGTGACACAGCTGCAGAGCAAACCCCAACGCAAACCCCGACATCATGGCGGGCGCGTGGGGTCAGTCTGGTGTCCGGGACGGTCTGAAGACATCTCGACTGTCGCCATCCCATCCCATCACACTCTCTCCTTCTTTTCTTTTTGTCGTCTCCTCTCTCGCCCACCTGCCCACTCGCCGAGCACCGCATGTGAACCCCAAATACGGGATGCCGAGTTTCTCGCAAGCCTTGCTATTGATGACGATACACTGGACTCCGTCTACGGAGCAAATATCGTCGTAAGAAAGTAGCGTATCTGGGCTGGTCTGTTGATGGACACGACACACCGGTGACCTTCAGCGAGAGGATGCAACCGCTTGGCTGCCTGTCCTGCACTGTCTGCAGCTCTGTCCAACCGATCGCTGCGAGGTCGATATTGTCCGACGATCGCAGCGTTGTCCCTTCGTATTTCTTGTGTAGAGAGACAGCAGCGTCTTGCTTATTCACCAGCCAGGGCCCAAGTCCTGGATCGCCACCTGCCCAAAAACGTAAGAATGAGACTCGCTGCGATGCGACAGCATAACTTCAAACTTACCAGTCAACCAGGGAGTAGTGTCTGAGTAACCGCGTAACTTGCTTCTGTCAATGAGCGATTATTACGAGCCTGTAGTCTCGCGAGCCGCAGGATTCGACTGGCTGCAACGGTCACTCGACCGATGAGGCCAGTCCCACTATCACCTACGCTCGAGACCAGGTAGACCGCTGATCAGCACTGTTGATGTTAACGAGGGAAGAGTGGGTAAGAAGAAGCATGACACAACTTTTGAGACAGCGCTCTATCTTCTGTGCGTCACGAGGGCATCTCGACGTCGATCGATCCCCCGAGCCGTAGCTCCCTGCGCTCCCAGCTCATCGTCATCTCCCAGGGCTACTTGGCCGTAGCCCATCAGTCAGCATGGCCGAGAAGCAGGTAATTGACGATACGGGCTTCAGAGAAACCTCCCATGAGGTAACAGGAATAGCTCATGAACATGCCACGACCAACCTAAACCTCTTCGGGACGGAGACATAGCAAGCGTGGCATATAGACGCAGTGCAGGGACGTTGAGGAGCAAGTATGCAGGCACGTCGCCCGCTCATCACCCCGCTCGGAGCTACAGCGACAACGGTGATGCATTGCAGCTCTCGGGGGAGGGGGATAACACGCCGGTGTGCTGCAATAGGTAGCACGAATATGCCGCCCCAACCGCCGTCCTAGTTTGTTCTTGCGGGTCCAGAGCTCGGAGGGTCCTGCATAACGAGGTGAAATGGGCACATATTGCAAGAAATCGCGCATATATTGCCGCCAGGATGTCCGCCGGACAGTGCTCCCCGTGCTTATAGGCGGCCGGTGGGATGCCGTGAGGACGGGATGATCGGGTGAGGGGGTCTCCGATGCCCCGATGCCCCGATACGAGTCCGGGATAGCCCAGCTGATATACGTCTGTCCCGTAGACCCGGGGCTCCCCGGGATCGGTCGCCGGGAGCTTCCCTTGCTACGACCTCCTCCCGTCGACGAAGAAGTGCTGTTCCCGGACCCTCCACCATCCTCGGTGGGGATGAGGAGGACGGAACAACTCGACGTTGCACCACCCTACTACCATCGTGCCATCACATCGCTCCGCGAGGCACCATAGCATCAGTAGTTTCGGGGCAGTTTCGGCAACTGGGTACTTTGCCAGTTGCCACAATGTAAGGTGCCATGACATGTCTTGCTTCTTCGCCACAACTCAAAGCAAAGAAGAAACTCGCGTCGTTGGGCAGCAACAAACAGGGTGGAGACAGAAATGGAGAGATAGAGAGGGGGGAGGAATCATGAAGAATCTAATTCACATGAAAAGGCCGAAGTCCAGTATCATCAGCCATTTAAGTCTTAGCGAGGCCTCCACCCACTGGCATCCAGCCCGATCTCGAACAGAGAAGTCATGAGACGGGCTCTTGACTCGTGAGGAGGCCGGGGAAGTTAATCGGAACGAGGAGGAAGATACAAGGCGGAGTAGCAATGCAGCGATGGCAACCTGAACGGAGAAGCCGTATGAAGTACTCAGTACCTACAGCAGCGGGCACCTGGGCTGCGGGTATAACGATGTTTTGAACCAGCCTGCAATGTTGGTATATAGGACCCTAAGATATGATGAATGATACTACTGCAGGTCAAGTCGCGTCGGCCCTCAAGGCCCGGCCTAGCCCGCCCGAAGAGCAAGGAACTTGGAAAGGAAATGTAAAGAAACACATGTTCCCGGTTCGCCCGTAATGCGAAATGTATATGTTCCTGACAGGAAACCTGTCCGAGGCTGTAACCAACGCAGGGGGAGACACGATGATCTTCTTACCCGTAGCAGTCGTCATCAACCTAAGCCTCGGCATGAGATATTTTCGGCCTTGCATTAGTGCGAACCATACCACCGGCCGGACTAACGAACTAACTAAGACCTAGCCACATTCCTATTCCCCTTCGTCTTCTTCGCCTCGCCGACCGAAATCGCGACGAGGCACTTGACATATGTTGAGGTAATGAACGAACCATGATCCATGTCCCGTGCAGAGCTGCGAGGGATATTCCGTCGCGGAGAGGATGGGGCTGTCCGGCATTGGCAGAGCTTGCAGAGTCCGAATCATCCAGTGATGAGATTCATGGCTCCGATGGCCCCCTTTTGACCACAGACTCTGGCCCATCCACATCAGGCCCATCTGGTCCGTATCTGCCCGGTCCATCAAGGTCCGGTCCCGCCCCGAGAGGGGTCTAGCGAGCTCGGTCAGGTCTGGCCAAACCATGCGCGCCCGTGTCGGCACTTCTGAACATTCGAAATTATGGCGTTGAATGTCGCGACATAGCCTGTTTGTGACGAATGGCTGCTAAAGTAGCTCTCACAGACGCCGTCCAGGGTATCCCACGACGAAAATGAGATTCCCATATGGACTTCCTAGGGCTCGACGCCCGCAATTGCTCGCAATGCTTGCGGTCCACAACGTGGGGCGGTGTTGGTCGAGCTTCTCGACAGGCTTCCCCGTGGCAATTGCAAAGAGGTAGCATAGCATGCCAGACCTTGCTTCGGCACCTAAAAGTCTCCTCTAGAGTTTCAACGTAAAAGGAGTGACTTTCTCCGCAAGTACCGGGTTGAAAGCAACGTGACTCCCGGGATTCTCCCAGAAACTCGGTGCCGCTCCCCCAGTTTTCGTTCCGCTTATGTGGGGCTCACTCGTCCGGACCAGCCAGCGGCCCCGACGGAGGTGGTGGGCAGGCAACAGGGAGGGAGGGCGTCTCTCCATCCAAAACGTTCCATCGATATTGAACAAAAAAAGAAAAGGGAAAGAAAAAAAGGAAGAGGAAAAACACCGAGACAACACCGTCGCTGACTGACTCCGACAAACAAGGACAACGCAGCCCTTACTTGGATTTGTTTGGAATTGATAATTCGAAAAGAAAAGGCGCGGTAAGCGGCACAGACGGACGAACAGTGAAGCCGCGTCTCGTTATCATAGACGACGGACAGCAATGTACAGAACTGAGTACTGAGTACAACAGGTGAACAGCTTCAGTACAACAACAGCACACTCCAACCAACCTACCTGCCTTACATATGGAATCGCGGAACTTGGTGCTACCACTTAAGCCCGCCCTCCCTACACCACCCTCTCGATACTGTGCCGTACGTGACGATGTGCCACCGGCGTGCCACCAGCTCTCAGCTTGGCCGAAAGGTTAAAAATACCGACGAAGAAGAAAAAAATGAGGGGGAGGCACGACAACCCACCTAATGCGCAACGTCAAAAAACTCGAAGGCGCTTCGAGAATGCTCGAGGAGGAGAGGGAGATTGAGGCACGTACACAAACCAGCGGCGCAGGCAACACGACACGGGGATCGGATTCGGGACACGTGCGGGCGGGATCTGCGGCGGGAAGGGGGGACGTATCCGAAGGGCGAAGGGTGAACTTACGATATCTGACTGGACCAAACAAGGTAAGAATTTCAGGTGCTTCAACCATTCTTTCCCAAGTTTATGAGGTACGCAATCTGAGCGGCGTAGTCCCTACTTCTGCTACCACCTACCTTCCACGGCCGCCCACGGTCTCCCACGGCCGCCGGCATCTTTGGCATCCTATCATTTGCATGCAATCCATCGTACCTTGGACAGCGAGTGCTTAGAGCTTGTGTTGGCCGATAGATGCAGGTTATGAGGTAGTAGCCCGCTCCTAGCCTAGTCGCTCACTAGAGGTAAGAAAGCTTGGCACCCTGTTCCCACTGATGTCTAGACGACTATCACGCTCTAAATTCTCACCACGGTTCACCTTCCTTCTGCTTCTGATTCTGAGGCTGAAGCACTGGAAGGAAAGATGGAAGTTAACTAATATCAGATTCACATGCCAGCTAGGTAGGGGGTACCCAGGTACCTAATCAGAGAACCTCCTTATTTTTGCTCACCCTCTCTCCCTCACTGCTGCCTGTCTCGGCACTGGTTCAAGACATGATTTAAGAGGCGGAAAATAAGATCGATAGAACAAGAACACAAGGCTTGACAGTTGATATGTGTGGCTAACAGCACACCCCCTGCCTGACCTGACTTTTACTTTCTTTTTCCAGGGCTGATCCGCCAACGGGCGTCGGCTTTCAGTTAGCTCCAGAAGTCTCCCGCGAAATATTGCCTAGCTGCCGACCTAAATTGGCCACCAGCAGCATCAGCAGCAGGTCGCAGGCTCAGCCAGAACCTAATCAATCATTTCAATGCAGTCGGTCGGACGTCCAGTCGGGCGTCCAGTCGGCGATGATGATGATGAAAGGGCTGAATGAATGAACGACAGCCAGCGCTGGCTTGGGGAAAAAAGGACTGGCTCGACACAAGTCCCACACCTTGCGTCATCCTTCCATGTCTCTGTTTCCTCACCACCCTCTCTCTTTCTTTCTTTCTCGTCTTCCTCCCCCTGAACCAAAGTTTTTGGTAGTTTGTTTTTTTTTCCCTCCTTCTCGCTCTCTGTCCATCCACCCACCTCGCTTTTTATTGCTCGAAAATGTTTTGGAACAGAAATAGAAGGAATTTGTGGCCTTCGTCTTGTCACACAGAACCAAACACTGGACACACTCATCATCCACACATCCACACATCTCTGCCCTCTAAATAATGCACACAAAACCCAGGAAAAGAAAAAGCTCACAAATGAATGCAAGCCCACATTAGCCTTACCGAACATCGACGTTCACTGGTTTCCCCAGTAGAAAACGAGGGATTCGAACCAATCCCCCTTATACAAGCACATGGAGTATGATATGCCTCATGCTGCACTGGGGCACGGCGACATGGGGACATGGGGGAAGGAGACAGGATAGGTAGGATGCCAGCCAGCCAGCGCCCGCGGCCGGCATCAACGTGGTCTATTCCCCGGCGGTGTGGACTTGCCACTCCAGGCCAGGCCACGCCTCTGCCAGGCCATGCCAGGCCAAGCCAGGCCATACCAGGCCATACCAGGCCAACCCGTTTCTCATCCACTGTCTGTCTATCTGTCACTTTCTCCTGCACTTATACGGGACGGAGGGTCAGGTCATGCAGGATGGAGGCGTGGGGGGAGACTGAGGGAAAGAAAAAAAGCCAGTCGTTTCGTTCCACACACACACACACACACACACACACACACACACACACCTCATAAATGCACCCACCCAATACACAAGGGGTGAAAAGAAAAAAGAAGCAATAGAAGAACGCTGGAAGACCAAGTCCCGAATACTTAACACCCAGGCCGAGAATACTTGCCTTTTTCGGCCAAGTCTTATTGGACTGCACATTGAAAGGGAGGGTCAGTCTGCTTGCCCGCCTCGCGACTTTTCCCCTACCTACGCGGCCTAGACCTGTACCTGGTGACCGCACGCGGCGGACCTCATCAAACTTTAATGTTGTTTATAGGCCCGCCGAGGTACCTACCTACCCCCCTCTATCTGCCGCCGTTGTTGTTTTGCTGCCGCTGCTGCTGCTGCTGTGCCGAAAAGGCAAAAGCAGGGCTGCTATCTCCAGAACGCGTTACTACCCGTATCTAGCGCCGTCTATTCCAGGCTGGAGGAGGGGAGGAGGAGAAAGGTTCGTTATCTTCTACTACCGCGCCGTGGAGGGCGTGGGCATGCTGGGGATGGAAAGAGCAAAGGGTTACCCGTCAGGGATAGCCGTCCGGCGCAAGCTGCTCGATGATCGAGGTCAGCGAGATGAGGACAAGCAAGACATGGAAGAGGGTTCAAGATACAAGTCCGATCTGTGATCCGTCTGCACACATTCCTCCACCGCACACCCCACCCCCGCCCCCGCGCCCTCGCGCCCTCGTCATCCTACTCATCCGTGAAGCAGTGATGCAGGAAGTGATGCATGCAGTGATGCATATGCACCGGAATAAGATGGTAAGCAGAGCAGGGCTGGATAGGTCGGCAGTGGCGGGCAAGTCCTGTCTACATACATGGGGGATTGGAGATGAGAAAGGTCGGGGATACGGGGTCATCCATGCCTCATCATCAACCAACTGCAGAGAGAGGCAGATAGATGCATGTGTCGAGGAAGCACCGGATGCAAGTGAGCTCTTCCCGGCTCCTCATCCTCATCCTCCTCTTCCGTCATCTCCCGTTAGCATTCACCGCTAAAAAAGCTAGGTGAGGTGAACGATACTAGCTAAGCTTTAATCCGATTTGCCTCCGCCACCTCCCCGGAGATTTGTTTGTCTCAAAAGAGAAGAGAGCTGAGCGAAGTCAACAGCAACGGGGGAAGATGGGGAGCGAGGGAGGGGGGGCGGAATTCCCATTCCCGGCATTCCGGGTTATCCATGCCCGGAGTCTTAGTTTTCTCATCTCTCACTGTGATAAAAAGTCTGTTTCGAGAGGGAGGTGAGGGAGGGAGAGGCGAGATGAGATGAAATGGCTTGACCGAGACAGGCAGAAAAGAGCTGGGAGTGTGCAGAGAGTGTGTGCCCATACATTGTAGGGCAGAAAGACTAGGCAGGCAGGCCCCGCCCCCCAGTGTCTGTGGGCTTTTCCCACTCACACCTGTACTAGCTGCCAACCTAGCTGCCTGCCTAGCCAGCTAGCTCAGCGGTGGCGTTTGAGTTTTTGTTGGTGGGAAAGTTGGGAAAAAAGCTGCAGGAGTAAAGCTCCGGGGCTCGGCTCATCACCCCCTTGCTTTTTTTCTCCCCTTAGCTGAGGCGACTTATACCTCGCCTGGGGAGAAACTAGGTTAGTCCCTGGGAGAGGAAGAAAGCTTCAGCTGGCTGACCTCCCCGAGGAATGTACTACTACAGAGCTAGCTAGGTGCTAGGTAGGTAGATAGTGTGAGAAGCTACCTGGTAGCCAGCCATCCACCTCGATCCAGCCTAGCCGGGATTTTGCTTGACGTAAGGGGGTGGAGGGTTTATGGGAAAGCTTGGAAACAAATATCGGGCCAGAGACGAACCGGCCCGGGCTGAGAGAAATGAGAAAAGACAATGTAGACAAGAGTCAAACTTGAGTTTGCTCATGAATCATCTCGGATCAGTTTGGGTTTTGCGATTTTGAGAAAATTTGGGGAGAAGGGGGTGTGTGTATGGTGGTGGTGTGTGAGTGACAAGGGAGAAGAAGCAAGAAAGCGATATCCCAACCTGCTGACCTACCTCCTACACGACCTACTACCTTGGTTTGGACTTTGCAGATCGTTGCTGGGAGAGAGGGGGGTACTTCGGTTTGTTCTGGCTGACCTAGCAATGAGAACCGAGTCTAAGTCGGTATTGGTATCGCCGCATGCCGGCAGCTGTTTTGCCACCTTCACCCTCGTCACGCTTTTCCATGGAAAGGCGAAGCACGGGTTTGCATGTTTCTTTTTTTCTCCGGCTGCAGGTTCTTGTGTGTGTGTGTGTGTGTGTGTTGTGCGTGTCCCGTCTGCAAAGCCCTCTCTGCCTCTCTCTGTCACCCTCCTCCTATCTGACTCTCTCCTTCTCATCCCCTTTCGCCGTCGCCGCCCGTTTGTCGGCGTCTGCGCCGTCCTGCCCGTCGGTGATCGACCAGCCTTGCACAAAAGAGTCTCAGGACATGCAACATGCGGGCGCAAACTCAGCAACAGAGCAAGAAAGAAACGGTACTCAGGAGATACCTCAGAGAAACAAAGTGCAGATGTGACCAACCGCCTCGGACACGGACAGCGCCAACCGTTGGTCGAGGTTGTCGTGATGGATGAACAGATACAAACCATCTCTGTTCTTCTTCTTCGCCCTTGTTGTGCTTCCTTTCTTTACCCCTGGCCTGTCATGGCACGCGACTGAAGCTTCTGTCAAACGCGATGGTCAGCAAGAGTCCGTGAGAACAGAAACCCACCAGTCTGTGAAGCTGGGGGCCAACAGCCAGACTAAGGCAGGAACACGAGGAAGACGCAGGGCCGACTCGAGCCCGACGTTTCAAGACCACAGACCGATCGACGATCCTGCGCCTTAGTTCGGCATTAGAAGCCTCTGAGAGACGTGATGGAACTCTTTCCCGGGTTCTTGGATATTGGCGCTTGAACTACAAGCCTGCTAGCCTGCTTATGAGTGGCCTAGGAGCTCGTGTCTCTCTTCTTCTCAGTAGCTAGAAATGGCATAGACGGCAGATATCGCAATTTCTGTGTCCAAACAGCTCTCGGCACCAGCCAACTTTCTTGATCAGCTGCAATTTCAATAGAATTGACCAAAAAAAAGAACGAAAATAGACCGGCTTGAGTGGACGACAGGAGTACAGATACGGCCTGCCCTGCTTGAGGTCGGCGAAGACCGGTGCAGATCAATGGCGCACACGTATTGAATAGATATGTGGATTCTTTCTGAGAGGGAGAAATACGAGAACAACTCAAACGATAGCCGCGATCATTTTCCAACTTGACGCTTTGTGACATGTCAAGTTTTCCTATTCTGAGCTCCCGCGTCCCGACGAGGCTGCAAATACGGCTGAGGATGGCCATTGATCTGCCCGCGTTCAGGGGGAAGGTACGTGGGACGTACGTGGGACGTCGGGCAGCCACGCCGCAGAGAAAGCGATCTATGTCGATCGAAAAGCAAATATTGGACGCGGCACGCCGAAAAAGAAAAAGCGGCACCGGCGACCCAATAAGACGGCCAACAACGAGTTGTCGACAGACGACTGGAGCGTGATACCGCGCAGGCTGAATGGCGGATCCCGAATATATCGTGAGCGACGCTCCCGATACGCCGCCTCTCGACCCATCACGATTCCGTCACGACCCATCACAGGCGTTGAGACAGTTAACGTGACCGGGGTATCGCGAAAACAGTGTGGCGATATCGGGGCCCCTCCTCCCTCTCAACAAAAGGAGACGGGATCTTGGGTGATATTGACGACGGTGGAATGAAAGAAAACAACCACGCGTGACATCAGAATGCGCAAAGAGACCAAACGTTCTTCTCTCTCTCTCTAGAGGTTCCACGAGAGTCTTGGCCGTCACACACTAGGAGAATATTCACGGGGCAACTTTTGGCCAGACGCAGCGTCAGCTGTGATGGTGCGGCTACACAAGAAGAGCAGGAGTGGTCACACTGTTATCGTCAGGAGCAAGATCCGCACCAATAGCATGACGGGTCTTATTGCGTTTTACCGCGCTTTCCATGCCTGGGTGCTATCTCGAACGGGCACTTGCAGCACCAGTGTGAGAGGGAAAAAGTCAAAAAGAAAAAAATCGAACATAAGCATGGCGACCGGAAGATTGCCTCTCACTACGGGTAGCACAGCGGCGAGATCTAGCCCGGCTCCGATCATCATCACACCCTGAGCTGCTGCTTCCCGCCCCGACGTGCCCTTCCGTTTCTGCTTTGTGACGAACGGGAGGGACGAACGAAAAGAACAAAATACCATCTTTCAGGGTGGTTGGGGGCTAGGTAGCTCTCGCACGAAAGAAAGCCCTCGCCCGTCCGCTCACTAGAACTAGAACGGCGGCAACGGCGGGAAAATATTTCAGGAATAGCACGGCGCTCACTCTCTCCGAGCCAGTCAACAACCCATCCAGCTTTGATAGGATAGGTAGTTCCCCTCCCCTCCTGCCGTGTGTAGCACAACGAGCGAGTGATGAAATGCGGGAGAAATACCACCGAGGAACCAACAAAAAGCAAAAGAAAAAGTAAGCAGCGGGGGAAAAGAAAAGCAAGCAAGACGAAAGGAAAAGTGAAGTCGCTGTAAGGCTTGGCTAGGTACATCTCTAGTGTACCTGCTCTTCTCCTACCTACCTGACCTACCTGGCCTACCGACCTGGACGAGGGAGATACCTGCCACCTACCCACCCCTAGATACCTCTGTATCTGACCGGCTCTAGCCACTGCCTCGCCACCAGCCACTATCACCTGCAGCTACCCATCTTCGATATGCGATGGAGAAAGCTCCCGACGGAGAAGGAAGAGGAGGCGGCGCAGGAACCAGAAAGGGTGATAGGAGAGAAAGGGGGGTGAACGAAGCGATGACAAGCAAGTGTCAAAGCGGTGTTTGTAGTAGGTGATGACTTTTCCTTGGCTGGCCTTGGGAAGAGAAAAGTCCCAGACCTGCGACGACGAAGAAAGAAAAGCGGTGGATGTCGTTGACTTGTAGCGGTACACAGCAGTTTGTCTCTTTTTGCAAAAGGGACTTCCGAGAGACAGGAGGGAAGGGGAGAGATAGAGAGAGAGAGAGAAAGGTAAGAAGCAGAGCGAAGTGTAAGTGCGTGATGGAAATTTGGAGTTGCGCGGAAACTGGAGACGGCAGTCCATTTCCATAACCATATGAACAAAAAGAGGGAGGGAGGCAGTCCGAGCTGGAGGACTTTCACACAGAAAAGTTTGGTTGATGTTGATTGAGCTCCTGCAACAGTTCTAGGCGAGCGACCGAGCAGAGCATAGGAAGGAACATGGCACATCAGGAGGTCGACTGCAGTGAGCTAACAGGAACCTGCAGTGAGCTAACAGGAACCTGCAGGGACGAGCGAGCGGCATCGAAGCGATGAACCGAAGCGATGAACCCGTAGCGAACGCAATGGTCAACAGTTCGTCAACCAGCTGCAGGCCCATGGCGTTTTGAACCCAGGTTTAGAGGTTGTGAGAGCAGTTGCAGGCAGTTGGAGAGAGAAATGGTGAGAGGGAGATGCTGCTTACGGTACCATTGCAGGTGCTGGGCTGCAGATAGAACCATGATCATCACCACCAGCCTATCACTGAGTCCGCTCTCGTCACCGAATCAGGGTGATTTCATTCCCCGTCTCCAAAAAGAAAAAAACATCAAAAGAACGATGCTAATACCTGCTACCTCGTCCCTTGTATCGGCAGAGTTGCCAGTTGGATAGGTAGAATCTAGGCACAGAAGAAAAGACCTCGACCGCCGGGAGGAAAAAAAAAGGAGGAAAAAAAGAGGGCAGTACACGTCGATCGCTCGATCGCTAAACGTCTGCCATCCGCCGAATCGGCGGTCTGCAGCCAACTGCAGCGAACTGCAGCGAACCGCACCGCACCGACCCGGACAAGCCCTCCACGATGATGAAGCACGCATCCCCAGGTATTAAGAGGAGTACGTCAACCAAATATCTACAACTCTTGGCGCATCACGAACGCGCACTCAGACTCCTCGAACGAACCGCATTCGGCTTTCCTCGGTCGGCAGTTACAACGTACGCAGTTACGCCCGTGCTTGCATCTCTCCATGTAAGTGTGTGCGTGTAAGTGGTCTGTACCACTTCGATGAAGATCAGACGAAAAACAAGCGAAAAGCAGGAGGACCACGGAGCACGCACGTTCATTCACTTCTGCTGAACATACGGATGTGAAAGGAAACGGCAAGAAAGGCCGAGGAAGGGACCCTACATACCTCCTCCCTCCATCCATAGCTCAGAACCGGACCGACCGCCTGAATCTTTTCTTTTTTGTCAGTTTTCTTGAATCGATTGAGGTTCTCAGTTGTTTTTTTTGGTAGCGATTGTGTGCTGAGAGCTGCAGTTGCCGGAGGGGGAAAGACGCGCCCCACCAGGTTGCTGCGAACTGCTGCAGGAGTGAGGGGAGGGGGCCGGCCAGAACCCTCGAACCGGGCGACCTGGCCAGAATGGAGAGAAATGGATGGAATGGATGAACAGCAGCACCTTCAGTACGCACCTGTGACTTTCCATTCACCCCTAGGAAACTGGAAGAAGAAGGAGAAGAAGAAGAAGAAGAGGCAAGTAAGTTGAAGTTGAGAGGTAAGACGACGAGATGCCTGTCGTCTTCGCCGCGGGGTAGGTAGTGGGAAGGAAGGAGGAAGATTGGGAAGAGAGCGAGAGAGAGAGGGGCAAACAGCGGCGGAACCTCCAGCGCACGGGGCGGGCGGGCGCGGCAAGGACGCTGATCCCATCATCTATTCTCCGATGCGACTGGAGTCAAGTTCTTGACGGGCCGTGGGCCTTTTGACGGGCCTTTGGCGGGAGGGGGAGGCGGAGCACTTACTTCACTTTTCATCACTATTATCATGGTCACCACCACCACGACCACGACGTTTCCTTCTTGTTGTGGTTGTTGTTGGACCCCATCCATGTGAATACTATCAAGCCAAGAAAGAGATGATGAAAAAGCCCTCATGGATGGATCTCGGCCTGCAGACTGACCAAGGAGGGTCTCGTCCGCTTCAACTCCGGCCGCTTGCATCCCTTCAGGAATGACTCCGGCCGTATCTACCTAGGTATCTAGCGTCTACCATCCTGCGTAAGTAGGTTGGCCGTGTATGTGATCCCGCTGCGAAATGAACGGACTCCGCCCGGGGAAGAGGCCGGGACGCGGAGGAAGGAAGGATTTTTAGGTCGCAGATTCAGCTGCCAGCCAGCCATCCGAGAACGGACAGAATCAGTGTGGCGTTTATATTGGCGTTTATGATAGAATGCTTCATGCTGTATTTGATCTGCCGACAGGAGGGATTACGTGTTCTCTTTGTCCGGCAAGTCATTTTCGCTCTTGAGGGCGAGATAGAGCGTCGACCTGTTGATATGGAATATGGTACGGCCTCAATAAGGAGGCGTCGTGATGGTGGTGGTGGTGGTGATAGCTTCTGCATTTGAAGATTGAGTGGGTGGGTGGGTTTCCGTTTCCGGACGACTTGGACTTTCGAACTAGGCCTGTCCTGGCCATTGTCAGCAGTGGGGCTTGCGCCATCTGCATTCCTCCCTCTTTTTGCGCTCACTTCTCACACCGGAAGACCTCCCCGCGTCCTATCTTGACTTCAAAGAAAGCCACCGACATGGATTCGGCGTTGAGGAATTGGGGGGGTGAGTGGGTGGGTGTGTGGTGCTTGCTGGTCCCGTTCCGTCCCAGTCTGGATGGATTGAGGATAGAGAGACAGAGAGAGAGAGAAAGCGTTTCAGCTCTCCTCTTCCTCCACTTTCCACCTTTTTCTTTCTTTCGCGGTGATAGTGATAGTGACAGCGAAGTGGCTGGCTGACCCCTGCGTCAGGAGAGGGAATATGTGCTGATACTGTGGTGTGCTCGCTTGATCTTCGGGGAACTCGGGCGAGCTGCTGGCGGGAGCTGGCGGGCTGGCTAGCCCAGCCTGCGGGGCTTTTTCTGCTCGTTTTTTCTTTCTTTTTTTCTCCTGGTGATTGGCGATCACTGTTTGATTCCCGGGTCACAGGAGACGCAGACTCGCTCCCACCTCAGAGTATCATCGCCGGGGGATGATTCCCAGGCGCCCTATGCTAGCCCGTTTCCCATCACCGTCTTGGCGACAGACCTCGCTCTTAAGGGCAGGTACCTGGGTACATTGTACCTCCGACCTCGGGGCAGCGAGACATGCCAACTTCTAGCGGGACTATAGAGAACGCCATCTGGCGATGTCTGTACATGTAATTTCACATCTCGGACTGCCAAATCGATGTTATTGGTTATTGCTGACCCAAACTTTGCCGTGTGGTCTGTGTGTGTGAGAGGGAAAAAAAATGATAGCGCCCGACCGAGATTGTGATGGCCTCGTCTGCAGTGCACGCGCAGCACGTTGAATCTAATAGTACATGTACGCTTGGGAGCCTTGCATATGGAGTACGTGTGCAGATATGGATCAAGTCAGGGCCAAGTCGGGCAGGGCAGTAGCACAAGGCAGGTGGTGTGTACCTACAGGTATATTTGCGCATTTTAATCGTCGCAATTGCTTGTCTCACTCGTGGCTGGCTAAGAGTGCCGTCCTTTTTTTTGTGATATCTCCAAGGGCCTGCGGATATCCTCTTGCACTCACCTTGTGATTTGCTGGTCTGTCTCAGAAAAAGAAGTTGTCACGACTAGTGATATAGAGACATACCCGGGAGACGGGCACGATGATGATGACGTCGCCGGATTTAAAAATGACAGATAGCGACCCGGGACTGCCGTGTGCGTTCGTTCGTTCTCGAGAGTCGTCAAGCATCCTGAGGTCCATGTCGCTCTGTCGTGGGGTTTATCAACTGCTACAACAGACTAACACAGATGACAAGGAGACAATCAAAGTTGCCCCTCACTTGCCCCTCGTCTTCGCTTCCTGCCGCGCCTGCGGATGGAACCTGTCACGGCCAGTGAGCTGATAGTGATATAATGGATGTGATGCTTTCGATAATCGAGGGTTCCTGGCCGATATCACCGCTTCCATGGTTCAGGTTGGGAGTTGATGTGGGGGTGCCCTGTCAGTGTTGCAATGACCATCGCTTGTTCAGAGCTTTTTTGGAGTGGACCTTCAAATGGGGGAAATTCCCGGTTTTTGAGAAGCAAGACACCGAAACCAGAAGGAAGGTCAATGATGCGTGTGAGATCGCTTGTTGTGTGCCAGGGCCATTTGCTGGCACTTGCTGGGACTGATCTGATCACTGTAAGCAGAGGCCACAAGTTCGCTGTCGATTGTTGCGTTGACCAGACACGAGTCGCACCAGGTCCTGCTGCGTGTTCCACGGCTGGCGTTAATCCGGCCGGCTGAAGATCAGTTAGATTTGCAGATTGCAGAGCCTCATCCCGCCCTCAGAACTCGGGAGCCGGAGCCGGCGTCAATGCGCCACGAGCACCGCAGACGGGGAAAAACCGATCGTCCTCGACTGACTTTCAGCGACTTTTGAGCACATCATGTATCAGTAAGCCCATCCGTGATGGCCGCCCATCCAGTCTGGGACGGGTTTCGACAATCATTAGAATAACTGATGCGGATGTCATGTGAGCGAGCTTGGCCTATAAGTTGGGATGCATTATGGGCAGGGAAGGCAAGAAACAACAGCGGACAATGGCATTGACCGCCGGGGGAGGAGGCGTCGATCCTTCTGGAGGTTGATGGCTGACAACTTGCAGGAGACGGGTGACGAGGACGAAAACGTTGCTATTTCGTATCGAATGGCTTGCGAGGTGCTATCACATCACACAAGACGCAGGTCGCCGTCCATTTCAGCACCTGTCCACTTGCACCCGCAGAAGGAGTGCCAGTGGGAGCAATAACCAAGGTCAGCCTTGATGTGATTCGAGTCTGCCCGAGTCAGACTTTCTTCTCCTTTTCTCGGGGCACACATTGCGTGGGGGAACCGCCGAAGAGAGTGGGATGGACGTTGCAATGATGCGCGAGATATCTCGCAACGACCGTTGATGACAAGCACGGCTTTTTTGCGTCGCTTACATCCATCCAGTCAGGTCAGGCAGGCAGGCGCCTCCTCTTTCTTTTGGGCGAATTCCTATCCCATTTGGTCAATGCGACTGTGGACAAGAAGCAAGAGAAGCGACAATTTCGAGGAATATTTTCACCGATCCAGCCATTATTGCATTTGAGAGGACCCCATCGATACCAATAACGATAATATATTCCTTCACGAAAGTCTCCATAGCGAAAGTATCTATACTCGTACGGGTACTTTCGTAACTCGTCCGAATGGACACCTCGTCCTTCCACCTCGCCAGCTCGGAAATTGGTAGCAGCTTGCCCGCCGCCGCCGTCAGAACTCAGAAACGACAGCAGAAAGCAAGAAAAGCTGCTGTGGGCGGAAATACAGCAGTGATGGGCGAATTTGCTGCTGAGTCGTCACACATGTGAGACGACCACAAAGATTCCCCACTTAAGCACCTGCGAGCAGGTCTCTGTCGGATGCTTCTTCCAAAACATTGCCGAGAAGAGGCTTGCAGCCAGCGGTAGCAGCACTCTTTTCGTCACTTCATCATCCACACCCCCCTTGTTTTCGCTTTCTCGCAACCCGGGAGACCTCGCTCTCTGCTGCTGAGTGGAATGCTGCTCATCACTCAACCGGAGCAGTCTCAGGAGAGTCGCATTTTCTTTTAAGTCGCAGCGCAGGAGGAAAGTGGAAGGCTTGCGCAGCAGCGGAGAAAAGGAAGGAGCCTAGAATCCATTAGACGCTCCACCTAGGCCTTCTGAGCGACCGCTAAGAACTCCACAGGTGAGGGAAAGAAAGGGAAGTGAGCAGCAGCTGGTGATGCGACGACCCGGGAGGCCAAGTTGTAGAATAGGGGTGATTGCTGTAAGCGAGCTTTTGTTCCCCTTTCCGACTCCTAATCTTCTGGGGCGGCGTCTTTCCTCTGGAGCCCTGCTCCGTAATGCCCTGGAGCTGGAAGCTGAACCTTCCTCTCGGGACTATTGTGACGTATCACAAACCAGGCGACTGGAAGCTCCTTGCTGGCGGGGACCGACGGGGAGTCTCTGGGCTTCATAGTGACATGGTGTGTGTTAGCGCGAGTCTTGACCTGTCGTGTCGATTTCGGTGTGCTGGGTGCTGGAGATGTGGGCATCTCCCTTGTCTTTCTCGGCGGGCCAGTCGACCTGCGCGAGCTTCCCTTTTCGACATCGCCGGCATCAGATCCTTCGCCCTTCGCCGGTCCACAATCGAACGCCCATTCTTTCCTTCTCTTTTCCTCGTAGCTCTCGCGCTTGCAGCATATGCAGCCCTGAATATTGTGCGTCGGGCATTTTGAGGAGAGAACGTAAAGACAGATTTTGAGTCCGAGTCTGTAGTTCAAGCAAGACCTGCGTCGGGCATTTAAAAAAACGAAGGGCTTCAACCCCTGAAACTAGCAGATGACAGCGAGAGAAAATGAATATTTGAGGTTTGTTATTGATGACCCCAAGCCAGGGGCACGACGGCACTAATACAAATCGTGCTTGCGAGAATAGATCAACCACCATTGCTAACTCGTCCTCCAAAAAAGGCATTAACTCGTACGAAATATGTAAAATCACAATTTTAAACCAATGACCGGCCGATCCTCAACTCTTCTCGGCCTGTAGTTCATATCGAATATTGTTTGTTGCTGCGGCCAGCCGGCCGGAGTTACTGCGTCGGATAACAAGAGCCTCCCACCGGTCGCTGAGAGCGGCAAGGAAACCATTCCGGATACAGTGCCATCCCCTGGCCGATGAGGAGGGGTCGAATGGGACTCTTGAGAGGCAACGAGACACCCTCAGCCGTCGCCCCGGTCCTGGTTAACAGATATCCTTGTCCGTCAGGGATCAAACCCCGACTGACAGGTCGGGAAGCCGGGGTGGTGGTGGTCGAACAAGGTTCAGGGCGGTGGTGGCTGGGCTTCTAGGCAAACCCCTCCAGAAAGAAGGAAAGTCTTGTGTGTTTGGAAGGAATCCAGAGGAATTCATGTCTGCAACTTGGCAGAGAGCCCGCAAGCGACGAAGAAAGCGGTATGAAAAGTGAAAAATGAAATATTGCACCTCCGGCGTAGGTCGTTTGGAAGGTGGACACTGGACTCACCGGTGAGCGACAAGCAAAGAGGAGAAACGACTAAATAAGAAAGTCACAACCTGGAAACCTGAAATGCGCGCAAATTCCGTTGAGAGGGGGTCGAGGGGGCAGCTCATCCCTGACTTATCGGTGAATCAGAAAGCAGTCAGCAAGCCCAGCGGCAGCAGGTGAAGCTTCCCCGGTGGCGTGCAGAAACCTGCGCCGTACAGGCACTTGTCGCAGCATATTCCCTGTTGTCCGAACGGAGTAAGCGGATGTTGTCATGGATTGATTGACGAGAGCTGAAGAACTGATATTCTGATAGAAAGAAAAACAAAATAAATAAACAGAATAAAAATTGAAATTCCAATATCTGATCCATCACCACAGTCACAGCTGACGGAGACAGTGACGAAACCGGAAGAGAAAAGAGTCTTTTTCGTCATGTTTTCCTCCCGGGTGGGTGATGCGCCGAACCGGGCATTTCGGCCGAGAAAAGCTTTCTAAGAAGTATCAGATCAGCCAAAGGCAACTAAAAGGCACCTAGACCACACGGGGTGAGGATAGAACATGAAAGAGAGGGTCTAGGGGTTCAGGTACACTCGTACGCTGGTAGGTGAAGGAGAGGAAAGCACGAGCAAGCCAATACTCGAAAGAGTCATGATCATCACCCGAAGATCTTCCGTGACAAACCACGGCCGGACAGGCATCGAAGTCTCGCCGTAAAAGCCCCATCCAGTCGGCCGAGTCATCTCCGTGGGCTGGCCATTTGGCTAGAAGGACTGACGGACGTACGGGGTGGGGAAAGAGGGAAAAGAAAGCCGGGACCCTGATGAGCTCTCCGCACCTCGTCGGACCCGAAGTCGTCATCGCAGAGAGGGGGCAGAGAGACAGAGATGGGACCGACTGGGGCCGACTGGGAGTGCAGAGATGGAAGGTAGCATCTATGACGAAAATTCAGGACAAAAAATAACGACAGTTGAAGAAGAGAGAATCGGAGGGGCGGATCTGTCCGAGTCGATGGGATGGGATGGACCATGGCAAACATCATCGTTCCCCCCGCCGCTGGCGCCCGGGCGGCGGTCATCTGGTCAAGGGTTTTTCATGAAGAGAACACGGACGCACACATAACACACAGACGGAGGAGGGAAAGGGAAAAAGGGAAAGTGAAAGAGGGGAAAGGTCGAGCGATTCGAGTCGGCGCAACTTTGTCGACTTCGAGACATCTCAAGACCGACCCCAACCCCGACATCCAGACCAAAGATTCCCCAAGTATGGTACGCTAAAAACTCTCAAAGGTTGACAGAGATACCCAGCACGTGTGTGTAGCGGTGACGACTGCTCTCTTCCACCCAAAAATAAAAAAGGATGCTGGGGGATTTGCGAAAGGACGGGAGAGGGGAATCTTCTCTCATCTCCCCCAGAAAAACCTTGTCCGTCAAGCAAGACCAGACCAGACCAGAACCATAACCATAACCAACGACAGGCATGAGAGCAACGAAGGAAAGGTGCACCGAACTCGGATCAGCCAGGATGTCGATAATAGGTACGATAATACTACGGATACAGGCAAGGAGGCACTCAGTACCCATCCATCGAGTAGCAGGCTCCTGTTATCAATATCATCCGCACCCCGCAACCGCATGCTGCTGGGGCATGCTGGGGACAACTCCTTCGTTCCTCCTCCGTTCTCGTCACCACCACGACATGGACCTCGCAGGACGACAACGCGTTGCGTTCTTCAGAATGCATGTACATTTATGTCCACAAAACAACCAAGCAACACGACACAAAAAGAGAGTTCAATGTCAAGGTGATTCGCCCCTTTGCCCAGGATTATCGAAATGAGATTACACTATTTTTGTACTCATTTGGGGTTGTGCTTTGCGCACAAATACGAGTAATGCAACCAGAACGAGTAATGCAACAGCCGGCTCCAGGTCTCCCCTTGCCTTGTCCTGCTTGGTTCAGGTTTGCCTCCTTTTTTCTTTCACCCCTCTCTCTCTCTCTCTCTCTTTTCCCCCCGCTATCAGATATCAGTTTTTTTTCCGAAAGAATATCACCTCCAAAAGCGCGTTTTCCCTTTCCTGTCTTCTAGCTTTCTCCATCGAAACCCGAACGAGAATTCAATGGGCCAGCAAAAAAATGGCACCCAGCCCAGTGCAGTGTGTGTGCCTGATCGACCAGAAGGGTCCACGGCGCGTTCAAAGCCCGAATCCATCGTATATGTCCGTGTGCTATGGCCTCCCTGGGGAAAGGGTTCATGACAGTGAGCAGGGGGGGGGGGGGGGGGGGNCACTGGCTTGAAGCTGCCTTGCTGCTGACTTTCCCGACTTCCCCAGCCAGTCCAGTCTTGTTCTGGCTTGTCCCGTCCAGTGAATCAATCAATCAATCAATCAACCAAGCAACCAACCGACCAACAGGAGACAGGCGGTGTGATAGGCTCGCGATGTGGCAGTGAGTGAGTGAGTGCGGGAGGGCGACCTTCCCGTCAATTCCATGTCTTCTTCAGGGTCCTCCTCAATCCATTCTTCTTCAGTAACAAATGGGACGTGCACTGCTTGAATGTAACCCCTTTCCAGGGAGGTGCCGCACAGAGAGAGGAAAGAGGAGAGGAGGGTGTTTGGACGACCCCTCTTTCCTTGTTCTTATCCTCTCTCAATTGAAGCCGTGCACACACACACACCCCTCCCAACAAACTCGAACGCCACACACGGCCTGGAAGAAGATCATTCGTATCCGTAAAAGAGATGAACTCAAAGCAAAAGAGCCAGATAGAGACACACACACAGAGAGAGAGAGAGAGAAAGAGAAGAAGAGAAAATCCCAGGTCCGTAGGTCGGCCAGACCTGGATTTGGTCTGCCAGACGAGGGGCCCGCGGCAGTTTAGATTGAGGGGGAGGGAGAGAAAAACGCGGGAGGAAGCGAAGCAAGGAGTTTTTTGGTCCCCCGATTTTAGCCTGGTGTCTTTGCTTGCAGGTTTGCTTTCTCCTTCCCGCCTCCAGAGACGGGAAGAGGGGGAAAATGTCACAAGTGAAAAGAAAGTGAAGACAAAAAGGCACGGCACGAAATTCGGGATGTGATGTGATATGTTGTAGAAACGAAACATCAACGGGGTTTCTTCTTTTCTTTGTCAATTGATCCGGCCGGCATGTGGCGCGCACGGCGTGAATACGGTGATAGGGGTTTTTTGCGATTGGGTCGTCGTCGTCCGCTTCGCGGTAGCCTTGATTTCTTCAGGGGCTTGCGCTTACTTCGAGCTTGACTTGGTGATGTGCATGTACCTGCGTTTCTGGCATGCATGCCTCGACGGGCGTCGCTTCAAGTGCCACTATCGAAAGAGGGCTCCCTCCTACCACCTATACCGCACACACCCAGGCACATAGGTGCGTTGTCCGTTTATCTCTCGGTCTGGCATGGTCTGGTCTGGCGTGCGCTGGTCTGGCACAGTGATATCTGGTCCCGCTAAGCAGAGGAGAAACATGTCCTGTAGGAGCGAGCTTTGTAACGTCGGTGATCAGTCCTCGCATCCCATCACAGTGGTATTACACCGTCAAGAGAGGAAAGAAGGGGGGAACGTCGGGCTAGGAGGTGTATGGTTTGTTTGTCGATGTCTCATTTTCATCGTTCTAAGTAATCCGCGTCCCGTGTCCCGAACAGGGTAGATGTGGAAGGTGAGGTTGGAGTAAGCCACGAACTTGTCGGACAAATATAGAAAAGCCTTCACCGGTCCCTGCGTCTGTCTGTTCTGGGGCGTTTCGTTTCTTTGCTGTTGGTTCCCTGTCGGTTCCTGTTGGTGATTCCGCATATGTGTGTGCTGTTCGCCAGACCTAGGCTGCAAGCACGCCGGTCATCAGCATCAGTGCGTGCGCTCGGGGACTCGGTATGTTCGGCAATGCAGAGAGGAAAAGGCCTCATGGGACTTTCTACGTCTGTACATAATAATGTTTAGACCATAAATCCTCCGGGTGGCCTGTACTGTCGTACTGGAGATAATAGTTGCAAACGTAAGAGAGACCGGAGAGGGAAAATGTGGGTGCGACTGTGATCGACCTGACTCGGCCTCGTATGTGCTTCATGTACGCGGATGCAGCACTTCCCAGTTCACCACATGCACGACAGGAGCGGACACTTGGTCCGTGAGGAGGAGTGAAGCCTGCAGGCGGGGGTGACGGGCGGGTATTTTTTGTCTCAACAAATTCTCACCATCTGGCTCTGAGTCGATGACGAGACCTACATGCATGTACGGGAAGTATGCTAGTGCCAGCAGCAGCAGCAGAGTCGAAACAACCTATGGAAGCCAGCATGCCACTCGAAAGAGGCCGGCAGTTATCGTACAGCGGCGTGACCACACGCAATGGAGGTATGCGACGTGCCTGTCATTTGAAGATGCCACATGGTTCCAAGCCGGACGGGAGAGTCGTCACACAACAGCATCCAGAGGAGGGGTTCTGGGAGAACACAGCCAAGGGGACAGGGTGGAAAAAGCTAGTGTGCTGCTAAACTCTATTCACCCGAAAGCAGCCACAAAATTGCACTGCAGGCGTGGACGGTAGACTTTGCTCCCGCCGTTGAGAATCCTCAATATACATCTCCCGGTTGTGTGGATGTGCCGGCCCTTTCACGGCGATGCGGGCCTTGTTCGGGTCCGATGTGGTCGGCACCTACACCGACTTAGACCGACTCATGGTGTTGGGGGCTGATTGTATGCTTGAAGTTCTATGGTTCCAGACATAGTACAACCCGATGCGCTATTATTAATAGTGCGGAGCGGACTGGCTCAAAGGGAGGAAGACGTCCGAGAATAACTAAATATTTCCTCGAAATATGTGTACGGAAATGTTGTTCTAAATGTGATGTGTGAGTGATGATGAGTTCTCTTCTGTGATGTTGCTGAGGACGCTTGGACTTTCCCAGGACTTGGTGGTTGTTTCAACTTGGGGAGGTGGGCAATTGAGCCCGCTCCCGCCTTTGGCAGCTTGTTTCGATCTCGTTTCAGAAGAAGTGACCAGGGCTCCCACCTCACGATTGGCTGAGCTGCAGTGGTGGGCACGAGAAGGCGGAGAATGGTGGAGAACGGCGCACCGGAGCGGCTCCGGGAGGCAAAAGAACGTGGTCTTGCCCACCCCATCCATCAGTCCTAGACCCTTGCAAGTTGCAGTTGAAGGCCGGGGCGAGAGCGGAGGAGGGGGGCCAGGAATAGGGCCGCCACGTGCGGCCACGTTATCATCCCTGTGCGATCGGTCTGGCTTTTGGGGGACGTGTGATTGTGTGTGTGTGTGCGCTGGCTGGTGGCAGTTTTACACTCCATTCTCTCATTGACTGTCGTTCGAACTATGGCGACGGGAATTGACACCTTCTTCACTCGTCGTCGTCCCGTCTCTCTTTCTGTGCGACACAGAATTTCGCCCAATATTGGATGTATGGAGGTACCTACCTAGATATCACTCAGCCGTTGGGAAATGAACGGGGTGCGCCTTCACAAGCTCGAACAGGCCGACTTGACGCGCTGCGAAAGCCGGTCGGCACTGAGCTGGAACTGGCAGTTGCTAATCGCTAGTGTGGCCCACCAACGCTCGTCAGTGTGACAGCATCTCCAGCAACCACGCCTCGGCGAACTTTCTGAGGGCCAGATTGGGGCCGGGAATCGCATCCACCCCTGGAGACATTTCCACTTCCGGAAATCTTCTCGTCCCGTGGAAATTGCAGAGCGTGAACACAGTATGAAAGCCGCTGGCCGGTGAGCGCTACGAAGACGTAAGTGAGGCCTTTGGAGTGATAGACCTCCTCTCGCCCGCAAAGTACTTCTACATCGTTCAAAAGCAGGCTCGGAGTGGCTGCCAGAAGCGAATGAATGGCAGAAGCGAAAAAAGGGGCGCGGATGGGGTCGAGAGAGAGGGGAGGGTGGATGGAGGTGGAGGGGCGCAACTGCCAAGGCCCTTTCCCCCTTGCTCGTGCCTGGCTCACATAGATCGGCGGACCTCATGAAGAACAGCAAGCAATCCATGCGCCACTGTACCTCAGTACCTTCCGGCTCGTTCTTTCGCTTCGGCAAGCGACGGAGAGGGAGTTCGAGAGGCACTCAAAAAAAAAAAAAAACTCGAAGAAGATCGCTCTCGCTCGGACCAAGTTCACACAGACGAGACGACGTGCGCCCGGCCGATGTCAATCTTCCGTCGAGTCGAGGGGGAAACAGAGAGAGTCAAGGGCAAGGGGGCAATGGCTGGCAGATGATCTTTCGTCCCTCGTTTGCATCATGCAGGTTCGTGACGACGGAGTTGAAGCGGCCGGGCGTCCGTCGGTGGGCCGGAGACGACACTGCGATAGGTCAGGAGAGAGTCGAGACAGCAATGACAGGCGTCTTGGCGCAGGAATAGCGTCCTGATTCTGTCAGTTTTTCGGAGGAGTTCATCGACAACTTCGTCGTGTGTTCGTGCGTGCGCGCGAGATGTCGAGGGCTCCGCTCCTGCAGTAACAGACAGCGCAGGCCAAGATTGAGAAAAGGCCTGGGAAAAGGTCTCGAGACCAAAAAAAAAATCCACAAAAAAGGGAAGGCGACTACTGTAGGTACGTGAGGTCCTAGTCAATCTCTCCTCACAATCAGGCATACGGATAGAGCAAGATAGAACAATACCTCGAGAATCCCTCAAACCTTGGACGACGCAGGAGGGAGGGGGAGGTTGACAGCCGTTGACACCTTGGAAGGTGGCAGGTCAGTGCTCTTGCAGAGGAAACTCCATTCTGCCCCCGCCCGCGAGAAAGGAAATGGGCGGTGGATGGGGAGCGGATTAGAAAACGATGACAAAAAACTTGATAGCGTGCAACAAACAGGAACTGGCAGCAGATCCGAACATGTCGTAGTTCAGATGTGACGACCTTGCAGCAACCACGCGCATATAGTTACTAGCCTTCTGCAAGATTCCGGCCTCCTTTGCGGGTCCCTCCACTCGCGACGGCTAGTGGGGTGTGGATGTTGATGTTGATGTTCGTTGGAGGGCGAGTTCAAGCCAGAGAGGGGAAGAATTCCCCTCTCCTCCGTTATCCGGCCAGTGATGGAGGGTGGGCGCCGCAAATGTTAAGGTCGCAACAGGCGGTCAAACCTCGAGGACCCTATGAGGCTGATAGAGGGTGCGAAGAGATGATCCCCTCCCCTTCTCAATGCTTCTTTCTAAATTGCCTAAATGAAGATGCATGGGAGGGTACTGGGGTGCCGCATTGTTGCGTTCGAGTTCACGCAACTGACTGCCACCTTCCCACCACTGTTCTGGTGTGAATACATCACCGAATTGGGTGTAAGTTGTGGGGGTGGGGTCGACTCGGGTTAAGCTTGATAGGGTGCGCCAGACCTTGAGACCGAGATGGGCTCATGTTTGCTCCACCTACAGCCGCAGCTTGCGATCATGTGAGGCAAAAGCGGGATGAAGTGGTAATAATCGAGGAGGTACAGAGCACGGATATTGCTGCTCTGGCTCGAAAAATACAGGGAATGGAGGAAGGAGGGAAGGAGGGAAGGAGGGAAGGAGGGAAGGAGGGAAGGAGGGCGACAAGGGGCACACACGGGATGGGATGGGACGGCTCGTCGCAACAGAGGAAAAAGTGAAGGCGGGGTCGGCCATAGTGCGGGGAACAGCCAAATCCAGACACCCTCCCTGCTTCGCTGCCATGCATCAGTCCTGTCACACAACCCTCCAGTGGCACATAGGAATTTACGACAATATCGTACCTTTCGTCGTCATTTTGCTCCCATCCGTTTGATGCTCGATTCCAACACCCATACAATGTGCATAGAGATCGTCTCCAGGGAAATCTCTTGTGCGCAGACCACTGTCGTCATCGAGCAAGACTCTTCTTCGCTCTCGATAACCTTTGCTCGGTGCAGGGCCGGGGGGGGAGGTTTCGTCGGTTTCCTGGTGATAGTGATCAAGGTGATTAATGTACCGCAGTAGAGGGGTCCAGCGTTCTCTCTCCTCCTGGTACATGCCTGGCCAGTTAGGCATCGGTGGGCTTGGCATGTACGCACGGGAGACAAAAAGTCGTGATGGAAGGTGAGTAAGTGCGTTAAGTACGCCAGCCCATGTCGGGAAGTGCCAATTCCTTTCCGTTGTGCTCTCGGTAGGATGAAGTGATTCCAGATTGAGTTGCCGTGGCTGCTGCAGACAACGCATGTGTGCTTTTCATCCCGTCGCCACGTCCTGAATAAGGCATCCGCTGCCGGCGGGTCGAAGAAAGGGAGCGTGGGAGAGAGCCCAGACCGTCCAGAGGTCCAGAGATAGAGAGAGCTGCCGTACGGCTCTCCGGCATTCACCAATATTAGCCTGCAGCACCGCTCCCGTCCGCCATAGTCTCGTCTGCAGCTGTCCTGTGAAGCATACAACCGACAGTAGGGAACCAACGGATCGAGCAGGAAGGACATGTAGGCATGTGGGAGAGGGAGGATGAAGGAGTCCGGGCGCGGCTGCTGGGTTGACTTGCGTTGCGGAGTGCAGCGCAGCCACCGCACATTCTCGCTGTTGTGGCCATCGGCCGGCCGCCCTCCGAGAGAGACACAGCATAAGTGCGGAAGTAGACAAAAGCCAAGTGATCAGATGGAGGCGGTATGTAGTAATAGGTGGTTAGGCATGCATCGCCAGCACGCTGTTCTGGGGTAGTGTAGTAGTTTGCATGGCATGAATTGGTCAAAGTTGTATCACATCTGTCTCCAGCTCCAGTTAGCTTCAGTTCCACTCCCTGCTCCTACCTGGCCTGGTTCTCCCAGCCGAGTTCGCGTATCCGTACTTTGGCTGCTTTGGCGACTCTACGAAGCCCTATCGATGTGTATGTACTCCTGACGTCGGAGACTTTGCAACGTTGTACGGCAACGAGAAATCGAGATGAGGTTCAGCTCGCTTGTGATCGATCTCTGAGAAGGAGTAGAGAGGAGAGGGAGGTTTGAAATTTAGATATAAAAACGAAGGCGGATGTTGGATAGAGGCTGCCGTCCGTGTCTCCGAGTGCCGGCCTCTGAACCACGGGACCTGAGAGCTTGACAATGCCGACCGTACTAGAACTTGGCTGGGTGAAAGCCATAACAGGCACGATTAAGGGGGTTGAGAATGGAACACTGAACACTGAAGGCGGGGAGAGCCTTCAAGTCACACAACGGCATTGTAAAGTGATTGTTCCGTGGTTCGCTGGCATCCTTCGTCGGCCCTCGTGGCCGTCACTGGCTGGCTCAAGGGCCTCGAGTCTTCGCTCATTCTGTGATGAAGATCCTTCGTATGGCTTACGCACAGACACCGAGCAGAACGAGAATGAGGCCGAAAGAGAGAAAGAGAGAGAGACAACCGGCTTATCGATTATCGTTATCAGATGTGGATATCTGATTCTGGACTGCAGCCGCCAGATTAGGTGATGGCGTCACCTCCTTTATTGCTTTGAGATGAACATCGCTCTCGTTTTGAAGAAACATCTGTTGGAATCTGCAACTTGCAGCAGCGTTTGAATGTTGCAGAATTTCGCCTATGTCCTCTTGAACTTCCCACTTTACATTCTGCTTTCCTCCTTTTTTTCCGACCCCGGACAGTCGACACACATCCTGTCTCGGAGCACACCTCCTTCTGCGTCTGGCCTTCCACAGGCTGTAAATGGGACCGAAAAGTGTCGCCGTCGGACTGGCTGACTGACCTCGAAGGCAACCTCCCACCGGAAACGGCAGAGGTGGAGGCGAATAGCGGCGGTCGTGAAGTGAACAACACATGAACGCAACGACGGAAAAAGCCACAATGATCATCAGCCATCAACCACCGTCCATCGACCATCGATTACCCCACATTTTGGACGGCGTGCCGCTGTAGCAGTCGCCGCACCTCTTTATTTACGTTGTGCATCACCCGTTGGCCAGTGCTCTGCCATCCCATCTGTGGCCCCAACCGAGCCGTCGCCGTTGGGCAGGACTGAACAGGGAAGAAGAGCCCTTCCGTGTCCATCCTCTGCCGCTCCCTGCGTCCTCATTAGATGCTCTCTACATCAGTAGATGGTTCATGCCCCGCAATCCGGCTGGCTGCTGGCTGCGTGCGACAACGCTTGCCAGGCTGGCATATCATAAGAAAAAAAAAAAAAGAATGGCGGGGTCGAAGGCCGGCTGGACAGATCTTCTCAAATTTTCTTG
Source organism: Ophioceras dolichostomum (assembly GCA_003049485.1). Classification (NCBI taxonomy): domain Eukaryota; kingdom Fungi; phylum Ascomycota; class Sordariomycetes; order Magnaporthales; family Ophioceraceae; genus Ophioceras; species Ophioceras dolichostomum. Next base: position 29,671 of record PYST01000118.1, read on the forward strand.
CTCTGGCGTCCGTACCGATGTCACGACGGCCTCATCATGAACACCGCTGATCCTGGACATCAACATGCGGTGAAGAAGAGCGAATACCGATACCAGCAGCATAAGCACCCACTCGAACCAAGCAGGCTTGAAAAGGAGGGCTGGAGATGCTTCCTGCTGGAGAAACATGAAAATTTTTTCTTGTCCTCTGCTTCTGATTCTGCGACCTGTGGCCTCGCCTCCACTCTGTGCCGTGTGTCGACGGATCGCTCAACATCGCTAGCTCCATCAAACCGGACTAGTGATGCAGAGCGCGCCGTGCTGTCTTATGCGGCCAGCCGACGACGACATCGACAGCAACGGCCGACCGCTCAACTTGGACTAAACAGGGAGGTACGAGAAAAATCTTCTTCACAAGACCCCTTTCGCCCCCCTCAATTTCCCTTCTCCGCCTCGACTAGAAAGGGACTAGGGAGAAATTCGGCAGTCCAGCCGTGCCGTGCTTGTGCTCCGTGCTCTCTCTCTCTCTCTCCGGACTCCTGCGTCTGCGCGAGGCAACGAAGGCGACGACGGCAGACCGCCCATCCTCCAATAACCCGTAGACTCTTCCTGTTTTGGACATCGCATGAACAATGTGCCCCAAAAGTCCAGCCTTTTCTTGCACCCCGCTCCTCCCAACCCACAACGTCCACACGGAGCACACTAGCCCAGTCAGCCACCAGCCCGTCAGCTAGCCGGAGCCCGGACGCCTCACCTACATGAGGGCCTGTCCCTGTCAACTACGACCTTTTGTGTCCATGGGCGCACCCGCTCAAACTGCCGCGCGTAAGAACAGAACGGATACACACAATTCCCGCCTAAGTGATTGGTTGACCAGCCGTGAGAATCTTTGGTTGAGCTGCACGACTTTATGGGGCCATCCAGCTGTCAAGCGACACAAACAGGTGCGAACTGGTCTCTTTCGACACTCCTCAGTTTTTTCTCTTCCCCTTGCTCCTTTCCGTCTGGTCGACAACGACCCCTCTTTGCTGCTTGCCTTTCCAACCCTTTGCAACATTAGAGGAGCGGTATATTGGACCGAACAGACACACACCGGTCGGCCATCGATCCTCCTCCCAGTTTGCGACCAATCAAATGTTGCGCTGAGGCATCGATAGCGTCTCACAGCGGTGCGCGCAAGATCAACCTTTTTTTTTCTTCTTGTGTTGTTCATGCCGCTGTGGAGTCGATAGGCAAGCTAAAAGTCTGGGGAAAGCTGCAACCTCCGCTTTCCTCTTGCCCTTCCATCTTACCATTTCGCCCCCCTCCATCCCTCCATCTCTCCTGAACCTTCTCAACCCTCTCCCAACTCTGCCTTCCTACTGGAGCGCAGGCGGAGGGGCAACCAGAGATCGGCGACAGCGGTCGGGAACTGGAGGGGAAGAATACATACAGGAGAGACGGCTGGGAGTCTGAGGGTTTGGTTGTTGCGACCTCACAAGCAGGAAAAAGGAAGGGATCACTACCAAAAAAAGAAAACCTATCAAATTTGAGGTTGGGAGGTCCACGCGAGCCGGCTCGGCCGGTCATGGGGTAGCGCGGCCCCGTGATGAGCCGGCCGTGCCCTTTCCGGACGGCACAGTCTGGGGAAAGGGAAAGGGAAGGAAATGGAAGGAGATGGGAAGGGGATGGATGGATGGGAGGGAGGGGGAGGGGACGATGGGAACGAGGAGGGGGTTCGGGGGCCAGAACGGACCAGACCAGACGAGATCCTTCGTTCTGACGTTGCCTTGTCTCTGTCCATCGAAGTTTCTCTCACTCTCGATGGGAGTAGTACCCATCCAACGTCTCCAGAGAAAGAAAGAAAAGAGAGAGAGAGAGAGAAAAATATGACCTGACAAAAAAAAAATTCGGCCTACTACGGAATCCATCGGTCCATCCGCCCCAGCCATGGCCCATGGCGCAATGAATAAGCTTCTTTTTGGATTTTCATCCAGTTTCTGGTTCGGGTCTCTTGTTCTGGCCTGATTGCGGTCCCATTTCCTGGCCGGCCCATGAAAGAATGAATGACGAATATTTCTCTTCCTTTTTTTTTTTTTGACGAACCGAACACCGAAATTCACGGCCTGTCAACGTAATCTCATGGGAAAGGGGAACAAGATTTCGATGGTCGCATTCCGCTGCCCGCCAGCCCGTCGCGATATCTTAGCGCTGATAAACTGAAGGGCGAAGTGGAAAGGGGAGGGGGTGGTAATGATTGGGCGTGTTCGAACCAGGCGTTGTTGGTCAAGGCTCTCGATCAGCTATCAAATTTCGTCGTTGCTGTTTGTCTTCTCATGGCCTCCCCGCTAAATGCTTAGCAAAGACCAGTTCTTGAAGCTGTGGAACGACGGCGCGACAGAGCCAAGGCGAAGCGATGCCGCTTTGGCAACACCATTGTCCTGCCATATTCAAGATCCATGGTCGCGAGACGAAAAAAGAAATAAAAATGACTGCTCCTCTTCTCCTCTGTGGGCGATGCGATCGACGACTGTTCGTCCTTCTCACGCAGATGCCGCTTCCCGCGTCGTTCCTATGAGGATGGAAAAAGAGTCCAACTTCTGAGGGGAGGAGGGAGAGATCAAAAAATAGAAGCTCGCGTCGTCGCCAATGGGGTGGGTTTAGGTGTGTGCACCACAACAGCTTTTGCTGGACCCCCAGAACTTGTCTTTCTCATGGCCCTCTCCTTCCGTGCTCCATTTTCGGCCAATCAGTCTTTTCCAAATCTTGACTCTCTTTCCCTCTTCCTTTCCCTGTCCCAGGACGGAGTACAAAATGACCTCTGGGAGAGTGTGAAAGATCGTGGGTCGGCCATGGGGTACATGTACCTGGAATTCTATGATGTTGACCATGCAATGTGAGGTATTTTGTCTGTGCGTCGGTCCCGCCATCTTCCACCTTGTTTCTAGGGGTCATATTGTGCCATTTTGGGTTTGACAGCCTGGGGTGGTCGTTTCGTGGCCCCTGGTATCGACACGTCCTGTTATCGACTCGAGTCGAGTCGAATCAAGACTGTCGTTTTCTTTACTTCTCGTTGAGCTTGCGTGCGTTGGTGTGTGCGCGTGTGTGGTCACTGCGGCGTGGATACAACCTTCGACGACTCAAAGCATAAAGCAAATATAGAAACCGAGCTCCCTTTTCCACCTGCAAAGCTCACCATTCGAAGATATCTCAGGATCTCTGAATACGCGTCTCTGATCTGATGATGATGATGGGGGAGGCAGGGAGGGCGCGAAGCCCGAGCCAGAATCACAATCAGCTAGCATCCAGCATGCATGCATGGTGAGTCGTCGGTCGGTCGGCGAACCTTGCTTGCTGCGCCGCTAATAATAAGCACCGAGTGAGGGATAGCTCCTATGTCCTACAAGTACATATGTGACGAGGAAATCAACGGCACAGGAACCAAGAGGCTGGCTTCATTGGGGAACACTGAACCAGCTCTCGCCACATTGGTTGGTGCGCCTTGCTTACCTCGATCTTTGTCACACAGCTCCTCAGAGAAAGCTTCGAGGAAGCTTGACGGGCAGAAGCATTTGTTCGACGGCGTTCGATCCTCCACCGCTACTCTTTGTAGTCATTTTTGGACATGCAAAGAGGAAATATTCATGACAGCTGGGTGGGTGAACCAGCCAGCCAGCCTACTGGTCAACCCAGCCCAGACCACATAGCTCGTTCTCGTGATGATCTCTCTCTCTCTCTCCCTCTCTCTCCCTCTCTCTCCCTCTCTCTCCCTCTCTCTCCCTCTCTCTCCCTCTCTCTCCCCCCTCTTTCATCAGGTCCCAATTCCAACTCATTCCAACTCAACCCGTTCCTTTCCCAAACAGCTTTTAGACTTTCGTTTTGCCACGGCCAAGGTGAGCCGCCGCAAGCACGCTAGCCCCCCTTGCAGTAAGGCTAGCGAGGACGCAGCAGGCATTGATGATGACGATGGGGCTGCACAAAGCTGAGAACCGGCTAGGGACCGGGCCCTAACCCCCGGTTCTTTCCCCGGGCCTTGCCAGACGCCAGTCGCAACTCGGCTTGGGAATGAAAAGAGGGAGGCTCGGAGAGTCCTGGTTTGATGCTATAGTTCGACTTTGTTAAATGACTACATCTGACTTCGGACGGTGATATCGCCTGTCCTGTAAAAATTGCGATTAGGCCTAATTGCGATTGTCTTTCCTAGAAATTCCGGGGACTCTCGCCTGAAATCTTCGTTTATGTAACGTATAACATATTTCTTGTCTGCTCAGGAGAGCAGAAGAGCCAAACACGCCCGGTCGTGTGGACGAGATATTGGCCTTTTTTTTCGTTGTCAAATTCCTTTAGCCGTGAGATTCTATGCCGGGGTTCCGCAATCCCAGCAGCTCAACCCGTTTCCCAAGCTCCCTGTCTCCCTTGTGATCTTCCTCGTCCCGCTGATTTTCCATTTATCTGAGCCCGTCTGTTCCGCTTCGACTCCCGTCTGGCAGGCGGGTTGTTTTCCTCGCGCAGGAAAAAAGACGTGGAGCGGGCCGGCTGGCATGCCTGATTGGCAGACGGGATAAGGGAGTGACATTTCGCAGAGTGGGCTCCGTCACGAAACCACTTTGCAGCTCCTGATACCCACGCCGACGTTGACAGTCCACTATTATACGGAGTTCTCAGTCCAAAGACCTGATTTTGTTTCTATTATTTCTCGGTGTCTTATATCTGCGTTGTTCTATGTTTTGCACCTCTTTTTGCCTCGGGAGGGTACGGAGGGGCAGCAAACCTTCTTGGTTTGGTCCGGAGGGCCTGGGTGAGAGGGGTGAGCCTGTTGGGAAGGCAGTTGCTAACCCGTGCCAATCCAAATCACACACGTTAAGCTTAATGCGGCATAGACAGGTCTTCCGAAGTGTCCAGTTAGCTGTGAGAAGGCGACTAGCTGAGGGAATACCCTTGAAACAGCCGGAGAGGAAGCCCAAGGTTCAAGGTTTAAGAAGCCTGGGGGTTTCCACTCGAGCTCCAGAGATAAATGTGAGAAGACGTCGAGAGAGAAAGGCCGCTAGGAAGCTTGGCAAACCAGAAGAAGAGACCTTTGGCAAGCAGAGGAACAGGTCTCATCGAGTGGGCCATTCAGTGGGGACCGGTGACGATGTCACTCAGTACCGACTCCGAATGGTGGGCGGTACTTGGGGTAGAAGTCTCTCAGGAGCCAGAGGGTGAGGCGGGGGGGACAGGTTTTGCTGGAAGGATGTGGCAACCTCTTCCCTCTTCCCTTTCCCCTCCCCTTGACACTGGACGATGACGGCGCCGGGCGTGTCGGTATGTGGTGAACTTTGTTTCCAGAGTCGCAGTTGCAGGCGGCATGGATTCTCTTTCATGGCCCATCATCCGTCATCGCACATGTCTACGACCAGGAGCCTTTTCGAGCGAGTCAGCGAGACAGTGTTGCTAGCGACCAGTGTAAAGTCTCACACTTCGGAGTGGTATCTGATACTGATAGACTCAGCCCGTGTGAGGGATGAGGGAGGTTGGGCTGTTCCAAGCGTGCTCCATCCACGGCATCATCACCTACGACTGACTACGACTGACTCTTTCCATCCTAGACCTAGAGGGATAACAGGAGTCCAGAGACCGGACGGAGGAGGGAAAGCGAGACTGAGAAAAAGGAAGGTCGGTAGGACGGACGGCTTAGATGTGCGTTGGACGACCGGGTGACGGGCTGGCTGGCTGGAGCAAGACTGCCGTCGACATTTGATCGAACCGACCAAACTTTGTGGGTTCCATGCCGTACTGTCGTAGCATGGTGGTGGGATGATAGCAACGTCCTTTCAAGCATCTTCCTTGGAAGGCTCGTCCTCGGAAGGCTCATCGAGTGTGTGTTTTGATGGCCTCACGCGGAGCGCCCACATCGGAGACAATTGGATCGGATTGGACAGGAAAAAAGGGCTATCGTCTTTCCGTGCCGAGCTACTGCAGCAGCGTGGAGGTACATGTAGGCGTGTTTGTGAAATGCAGCGAGGCAGGCAGGCAAGCAGTGAAGCAGGCACGCAGGAGACAAGCCAGGCCTCTGCAGGTACGCTCTCCGGTTCGAAAAACACCGGCCGGCGACTTGTTTTCCACTAACGTGGCTTGCAACAGCGCTATTTCCCTTGCTGATGGAGTGCTAGTGTGCTGGCCTCCACCCCTCACTTCCACTCACAATCGCACGCAGTTCACGCCAAACTTAAGTCGGGCTACTTGCGATCGGGCTTGGCATTACATTAGCAACCTAGGAGGAGCGAAACGAGCAGCAGGGAGGGAGCGAAGCAGCTGCATGTGCAGGAAGAAAAGAAAGACAAAAAAAAAAGGTCGAAGTAGCTGGCAGGGGCCATCAGAGCCGATAAAGTCACTGGAGTGCCGGCCGCTACATGTACGTGTTGTTGTAGGGGCGCTGGGAGAGCTGCGAGGTACTGGAACTTCCGCCAGGCCGACAAGGACTTAAGTTGCAATTTATTGTCCGTGCCCGCCCCCCACAGCGAATAGGAAGCGTGTCCAGCTTTTCCAGAACCCCACATTTGGCAGGGGAAGAGGAACCTACCGTCCAGTTGTCGCTTCAGTGGAACAGAACTGGCAGTCAAAACAGGGCAGTACGATGAGGAGCAAAGTACATGACACATCACCACTGGATCTACCACAGTACAACAAAACATTTCCAAGTCTCAAAATCGCACCTCAGAGTGGTCGGCGTGGGCTACCATCGACACGTCCAATCCATGTCCACTCGCTGCTGGCTTCCGCGATAGCGGGCTGGAAGAGGAGGAAAATGCCAGTTACATTTTCTCCAGAAGTGCAGGTGCGTGCCGTCTCTCTCTGTGCAACGGGCAGTTCGTGGGAGAGGCCATGCTAACCGTCCTCGGGCAGCTCCCCAGGTCGGGTACAGGGTACTTGATGCGCCCCACGATTAAACGAAGCCAGAAGTGGAAGAGCGTACAGGGATCAGGGATTGAGAACCTGGACAAGGGCTCTAGCCTGACAAGGGCACTCCCACTTGGGGGTGGAATGAAGAGAGGTAGGGGAGGGGTGCCGGAGGGCGTGTGCTGAACTGACATCAATTGGTCCCACCACCACCCACAAGAAAGTAACAAAGTGACAAAGTGACTGGCTGGACTGACCACCAGTCACCAGAGGGAAACGACAGCACCCACGGCTCCCGCCAGCGCCCAGCCCTAGCGAGCGAGCAGCGAGGAACAGTGTGTCTGAACAGTGTCTCTGCCTTGAAGCTGCAGCCGGGAGGGCCCATCCACCAACTCTCAATTATTACGCTACAGCGACTATAAGTCTCCAGTTGTTCGACGCGAGGGCCCCCCCCCCCCTATGTTGTTCTGGTGAGTGTCTATTACCCCATGTGGACAAGGACGGGAAGGGTGCCGCGTGGGAGATCATTAAAATAATCACTGTCAAAAAAAGACGAGGGAGGCAGAGTTTAGGTGTGAGGCGGCCTGGGGTGGGCGGGAGAGAGATACACATACAGAAATGGGAGAAAAAAGGGAAAGGTGCGTTGCATCAACCAGCCAACCAGCCAAACAACCAGTGTCGAGTCTCTCCCTCTGGAATCGACCTGCACTTTGGCTGGCTCCCATACGGAGTGACGAGGGCAGTCACTCACTCTGCTTCCTCCCTTAAGCCACTCGGAGAACAACAAGCAGGCGAGGGAGGGCAAAAGAAGAAACAGGAAGAAAAAGAAGAAAATAGAGGAGACATTTGGGCTGGTCGGCTGGAAAAGTGTGGCACCCAAATTTTCCTTTTCTTTTTTCTTTTTTCCCTGCCCTTCTCCCTCCTCTTCGCGAGATGCGAAGTGAGAGCCAATCCATCAAAAGGTCCACATCGGGAGTTCGAACAGTCCCAAGTCTGTGTGGGTGTGTGTGACCTTTCTGTTGCTGGAAATGGAAGTGGGAATCCCATCCCAACCGGCTCTGTTCTGTTCTCTTCCGCTCTGAGTCGAGTCTATCAACACTTGCCTGTCTCTACCCGCCCCCCATGATCTACCACTATCTCTTTCATACCCCGAGGACACCCTCCCGCATTCTAATTGATATTTCCCGCGCCCTCAATTGCAGTTGTCCCGGGCTCTAGGACCTCAGGTGGACTTGGAGGGTGTTACTATATCGATATAGGAGCCGGCCGGCCAGGACATTGCAGCTCCCACTTACATACACACATACCTACATATTTCCCCCTCCATTCCCGTTGCCGGCAGCACCCTTTTACAACGTTCTCATTTCCCCCCTTTCCATCGGTCGCCACACCGTGGGGCTTCGAACTCTCTTCAGACTTCCTGTCTTCGGTCTGGACTGGTACTTGCTGCTGCATCGAAAGTTGCAGTTGCAGTCACAGTCACGAGAAGAGTAGCAGTAGCAGGCAGCAACACCCTTCGTCTGCACCCGCGTCTATCTGCGTCTGCGAGAGTGCTTGTGCGCAAGCTCGCTAGCGTAGCCAAACGCCTGCCGCGTCCTCGGCCATTACCAAACCCTCCTCCACTCTGCCTCCTCGTGTACCACCCCTCAGAGAGGGAGTATCTTCGTAATCTACATATATTGTATATTTTGTATTTCGAAGCTATCCCCTTTGTATCACCGCCTGCTCCTCCCGGCCAGCTGTGCTCCTGGGATCGGGCGCCGTCAAATCGAGTCCAGCTATCACAAATCGGTCAGTGCTTGGTTTGCCTGACCACTACCTACCTCGCTGTACCTCGATACAACAACTAGCTACCAAAGCCGAGTCGCTCGCGCACGGATTCTCGTCTTCCTTCAGGTCTAGGCTGGGTTATCTACGATCCCATACCTACCAACATCCCCACTCCCGGACAAAGCAAAACGGACGAAGCAGTCTGGACGGCGTGCTGTGGACGTACGAAGTACTGTACCCTCTGTCCTCACACTGGTCGGTACAGTACTTCGAAAGATACTTGCAAGGAGCCCGCCCGTGGTATCACTTGCTGCTGTTCTTTCTAGCTTCCCACTTCCCACCTGGATCCGCTCCCCCCTCTTCCTCTCTTAGCAACGCTCCCGTCACACACCCTGCCGACTTCCAGGTACCACTCCCCCTTCGTTGTACTCCCCCCAGACACCCCAGACGGTCGCCATCGGCGAGGCCTCGACTGCTCGAGGAGAGGGAGCCACATCGGTCTGATGGTGCATCGCATCTCACATTCCCATAATTTGCTTCATCAAATCCCACTGGGGCCCCTCCATGCGTGGCCGATAAGCTGCACTCCCCTCTGTCGTGGACTCGTGGACCTCGTGGGCGATCCCTACCTGCGCTGCGTGTGCCTCCTCCACCAGCAGTCCTCAGTCCTCAGTCTTCAGTCTCCAGCTCTCGGTCATCAGTAGTCTTCGGCCTTCCTCGCCTCTATTCTGTGTGGAAGTCGAGTACAGACGAACTACATAATAAACCACGAGGCACCACCACCACCGCAAACCAGCACCGCCGCCACCACCACCCTGTCCCCCTCTTGTCCGTTTTTGCTTGCGGTTCCTGCATCTCGCCATCCCCTCCCCTCGCCGTGCTCTCTTTCCCAAACGGTATTCTCGAGTCCAACCAGCAAGCGTCCAGGGTTCGTCGGAGTGTGCAGCAGCAACATCGCATCACCAAACGCCACCGCCACCGGCTTCACCTTCTCTCACTCATCACATCCCATAATTCCCTTCTCGGCCTTTTCGGCTTTTTCCTTCTTTGCTTTCTTTCTCCTCGCAACGATATCAGCACTTGGTTCAACCGGTACGAGGGACCCCTGTCGAAGAGCCCAACAAGTATTCTCGTTGCGAGAGCCGTGGAGACAACAGGAAAGGAGCCAGAAGAAAAGAAGGGAATCACGGCGACGATCGGAAGGAAACGACACTAAGAAACTAGAAGAAAAGTCTAGTCTCGACTGGCCTACCTCCCTACCACTACTGAGCCTGTCTTGCTTTTTCCCGTAACGGTTGTGGTGCTTCAGCGCTTTGAACCTCGCCCTCCCACGCCGTCATCCATCCGTCCCCCACTTGGGCTGTTGACTTTCGGTCCTCTTACTTTCTTCACCATCTCCCATCTTCTGGTCGTTGCTCTTTTTTTGCTTCACAACGCAACTTCAGGGCAGTTTGGAAGCACCAGGGAGCAGAAGCTGAAGCTGAGGGCAACGGATCAGCGGATAAGACAGAAAGAAAGGAAAACGAAGCAAGTCGTGACGAGCGAGGGAACTTCCCCAGGCATAATAGTCACCAGACTTCCTACTGTCTACCTCTTCTTCCCATATCACGGCGCCCAACATATAAACATCCGGCCGGCCCTTCATACTTCTCGTTTGCCCATCCCCTTTTCCCATCCTCGTGTTTCCCATCTCGCCCGGATATTTTCGCCCGGATATCGAAAGCGCCCACAGATAAAAAGTGCTTTCGAGGCTTCGGTTCTATCTTCTTCAGACTAGAACGCTTCAGCAGCCCACTAAGGATTGCAGTTGCACGCCAACGTCTGGACGGCCTGCACGCTCAGAGGCTTTCGACGATCCGCCGACCAGCTCCTTTCCTCTCCTCCATCCTTCTCTTCACCTGCTCGCTAGCTCGTTAGCCTGCGTCTGTTAGTCTGCTTCGTTAGCTTAGCTTCGCTCGCCGCTACTGGCCTTCTCCATTTTGCCCCTAGAGTCGGACAACCCAACACACGCCGGCCCTGAAGCACATATACGTGTTTGAAACTGCAGGAACCGGCCATTGTTCGCCCGGACTTGCACCAACCCTACCGAACCATTGACGAGCTGTCCCTCCCACAACTGGTTCCCGCCAGAGCCAGGAGAAGGAGAGCCGTCGTTCCCCTTCCCATCTCCCTCATCTCACCTCACCCTTCTTCCAATCTTGCCAAATCCCGACGAAAGCAGTCCGTATTAGTCACTCGCCTCTCCCCATCCCCCGGTCGTCGCCCTTCTCTATTCGTGGCACTTCTTCCGCCTCAATTTCTTTGTCTTCGGTCTCTGTTATTTTCCTTGCCAGTCCAGAGCGACCACGCTGAAGCTTTCACCGAAGCTTTGGATTTCTTGTGGGTAAGTTTCGCCACTTCATACAACATACTCCCCATAAACACTGCACTTCCGCAGCTTCTTCGCGGCCTAGCTCGCGACGGTCTGGTTTGGTGGTGATACTCACCAGCCTTTCATCGCGTCATCTGTCTGCTCCTTGGGCCTGGAACCGTGTTGACGCCAAAAAAACTCGGCTTCTATATAGCACTCAGTTTCCCGACCTGCACCCGCGAAAAAACAGGAGCAAACAGGAGTTGGCCGAGCTTTCGAGCCGCCCCTCCTTGAAGTTGAGCAGCCTGCGTCTTTTCTCATCAGCCTTTTGAGCGCTGCTCCAGCCATTATCTTACTGCTTTCGTTACTATTTCCTTCCATTTTCGTTTTTACCTCAAATTGCCCTTTTTCTTAATTTTGGCTGGTGTGTGGCACTGAAAAGCTGAAAAGCTGGTGCACTCGCAGACTTTTTGGGACTCTCAATTTTGCCATCTTGGCTTGGCCCCTGCTTTGCAGCTCTGCAGGCAGGCAGGCACTTGAGTTACCGCAAAGGCTGCAAGTCCTTGGTACCTCTGGTACCTGAGAAGAGGGGCTAGTTCGCAAGCCTGCAGGCCTGCAGAGGGGAGACGGAGAGAGTGAGAGAGAGAGTTGCTGCTCAAACCCACCTCACGGTTTGGTTGCATTGAGAAGATCACGCTTTGCCTCTTTCCGAACAGGGGTCCCATCCCACCCCCTCACACCCCCGTCGGACCACCCACGTCGCACCCCTGCACTCCCCCTGCACTCCTCTTCCCTGCCCCTGCCCTGTCTCTCCAGACGGTGCAGTAGCCCTGGAGCCCTGCTGCCCTGGAGCCCTGCTGCCGCTAAGCAGTTCCAGGATCTGCGTCCTGGACTCCCAGGAGTTCGCAGGTTGGAGTTCGCACGCACCACGACGTATAAGTATCGCCGCACCGCACACGCACCGACCCTGTCTTCGCACTTTGGGTCCCTCGAGCTGCTCGAACAAACAACCATCCACAATCCCCCGCCCAAAGACATGGAACTCATGGAACTCGTGGATCACGAGCCTGCGGCTCGTCCATTCCAATGCGATTGGCAGGCCTGCAACAAGGTATGTCGTCGTCGTCGTCACGTCGCCTTCGCCGTGGTCTTGGTTGTTGTCCTCGTCCTCCGTCGTCCGGTCCCCTCGCCTGCCTGCCTGCCCACGCACCCATGCACCCACTCATTTTTCCTCTCATCGACCCAACAGTCGTCGGCTACCCCGAACTCCCCTCATGCCCTGCCCTCCTTGACCTGTTGGGACGGCATCAGCAGACGACAGACCCCAACAGACGTCGAGGCGAATGGGGGACACCCACGGACACCCAAACAAAGTGCCCAGATCACTGACCATTGCACGCCTCCAAACAGAGCTTCAACCGCAAGTCAGACTTGCAAAGGCATTACCGGATACACACCAACGAGAGGCCATACTCATGCAACACGCCAGGCTGCGGGAAGAGCTTCATCCAGCGTAGCGCGTTGACCGTCCACATCCGAACACACACCGGCGAGAAGCCACACCAGTGCCAGCACATGGGCTGTGGCAAGCGGTTCTCAGATGTCAGTAGCCTGCCTCCCTCTCCTCTCTCCTGTCTTCTGCTGTCTCCCGTCCCCTGTCCTTGAGAGATCAGTCAAAGCTGACTAGCAGAACAGTCTTCGAGTCTCGCGAGGCATCGTCGGATCCACACTGGGAAGCGTCCATACAAGTGCGCCCACGATGGTTGCCTGAAGAGGTTCGTATCACCCGTCTCCCTCCTCACTTGAGAAGGGGCTTGAGAAGGGAGTGAACCTCCACCAGACGACCAACCGACTGACCTGTGACCACGTGCGTCTGGTCTTCGAACGGAACAGCTTCTGCAGGAAGACGACCATGGTCAAGCACCAGCGCCGGTCCCACCAACGCGGCATCCACTCGTCGGAGCTCGACGACTGCACATCCGAGTCCGGCAGCGAGGACTCGCCATCGACGCCCAAGAGCAGCACGATGCAGTGGCCGCCACAGGGCGTCGCCGTGGCCCACGGCCTCGGCATCCACCGCGCCCAGTCCTTCGGCGACTTCGGCCAGCACATGGGCCAGTTCAACATGCAGCAGCAGTTCGGCCACCGGCACAGCGTCTCGGGCGGCCACGAGTTCCACCCGCATGCCGGCGGGCCGCCACCGCCGCCCTCGGTCCACGACCAGCAAGGGCCACCCCCTCCCAGCCAGGGCCACCCGGGCGTCCACATGCTGCACCGCGCGACCAGCATGCCGCAGCACCACCACCAGTACTACGTGACCGAGCAGAACAACCCGGGCGTTGCCACCATGAACCCCAACCCCGTGCCCTCCGCCCCGCCACTGTACCAGGTGCCCCGCCAGCAGGTCGAGCGCATCGCCGTCGAGATCCCCTACTCGGCCCCGACCATGGCCGGCTCGATCCAGAGCAGCCCCAGCAGCTTCTCGGCGGGCTCCGGCCGCAGCCCCTCGACGCAGGACGGCTTCTACACGCACCAGTCCGCCCAGGCCGCCACCTTCGCGCTGCAGTCCGCGCACGGCGCCGGCGGGTCGCCCGTCGACGGGCAGGCTCCGGGAGGCGGCGGGCCGCAGATGGTCGCGTTCCAGCAGGCCGGTCCCCAGCCGCCGCAGGGGCCGCCGCCGCAGCAGCAGCACCCGTCGCCGACAGGCCACGACCACCAGTACCAGCCGCCGCCGCCGCCGCAGGGCGAGGAGCAGTGGTACAACGGCGTGCCGTACCAGCAGCCCGTCGAGGTCGCCACCATCGGCCAGCTGCCCACGTACGGGTCGGGCGTGTACGACCCGTGGGGCGGCCCCAAAATGGAGTTCGAGGACGCGGGCATTCAGATGCCCAGTGCCCGGATCGAGAACATGTAGAGAGTCGCCGCCACAGAGTGACCTCTTCAGTTCGATCGATCGATCTTCTTCGGAAGTTCTTCGGAAGCATCCTTCCGGCCTTCCAAGGCGCGCCCGCGTCCCATAGCAACCGCCTCAGGGTGACGCGGCGCCCTGTGTACCACCATCACCACCACCACGTCTACCTCCACATGTTTGCATGGCCTCGACATTCGCATTGCCCAAGGCGCTTCTCGGGGCTTTTTTCCTCTTGCATCATCCATCCATCCATTTTTTTCTTCGGCTGCCTTTTTTTTCTTTCGCTTCTTAGGCGCTCCCTCATCGCCCATTATAATGTCTTTCTTTTAGGTCCGCAACGACGACGACGACGGCCTGTGTACCATCATGTTTCCTTCCATTCCTTTTGCATATGCTCTTTTTTCCCCCTTGTTGCTCCCAACACCCCATACTTTTTTGTTTTCGGCACATAAACCGTTAATCCGTCGTCGATCATCTTGCCCCCCCCCTCGTTGACAGCCGAAAGACCAGAAACAGAGAAAAGAGAGGGCAGGGTGATACCCCGTGGCGGGCGGTGGGTGCCTTGATCGACGATAATCACGACGGGCTGCAACGGGACCGACGTTGATCATAGTACCACCGACCCGACCTTGCCTTTCTCCATATCTTGTGTAATCTCCCATGTCTCCGTACATATTCCTCAGCAACATACCCCCTTCCCTTTTTGACTTGACTTGCCTCGCACCCAATTTCTATTCTTGCCATTTCCCGATTTTCGTTCGTTCTTGTTTTGGCTTCGTTTGGTGAGAGCGAGAGAAAAGCGAAGATGAGAAAGACAAATACAAGAGAGAAGAGAGAGGGAGGGGAAACGTGAAGAAGCTGGCGGCGTCTTTTTCTTTCTCGGTCGAGTGCGCCAACACAAATAACACCCAAAAGCGTCTCTTCCGGATCTCCGCCGTCGATTTTGTCCATGTCATCGATGGCTCGCGGAGTCGATCGGTCGGTCGTCTCCCCATTTCTTTTTTCTCCCCTATCCCCCTGCCTCTTCTTTCATCATCAGCCTGTCCTATCTGGCCCCTCCTCTTTCTTTCCAATTATTCTTTCTTTTCTTTTTTTTCTTTTCATTATGTGTCCCCTTCCCTTCATCATCTTCTTCTCGGAAAGAGGGGGCGCGGCTCCTGAAACCACGATGAACAGAAAAACGAGAAAAAAGGAACGAATCGGAAAACAAGGAACCGGAAAAAACATCGAAAGGGTCGCTCCGTGCCGCCTGTCTGTCCCTCCCTCATGGGGACGGCGGACGGACCATCAGGGTTGATGAGCTCGACGACGATGGTGGGATGATGATTGGAGATGGATGATGCGAGAACACGACTGCACGTGAGGATGGGCATTTGCATCATAATGTCTCGGGGGAGGCATGGAAGAGGGGGGAAGAGTGGAAGTAGGGACTCGAAGCTCAGGGGGGCGGGGCTCTTTTCTCTCCTTTGTATATGGTGGAAGGAAGGGATTCAATGAGTTCCCATCACAAAAAACTCAGTTACGAAGACCACTGACTTGAACGGCCGACCAATTTTCTTCTCTCCTTTCTGTCCTCTTTTGTCTTTTCGACACTTGTCTTTCCTTATTTTTGCTTTGGCTGTTGCCGCGCGCTTGGGTGGATGATGATTATGCTCATCGGGTGGAGGGAGGTGTGCAAGGAACCAAAAAAGGGGGTGCTGATGGTTGGGATGAAATATGTTTCTCCTTAATGTCGACGCGGAAGGGGGGTTGGGACCAGGGAAAGAAAAGGGGTATGGAGGAAGGGAGGGGAGGTAGAGAGAGTGAGAGAGCGAGGAAGGTGAAGGGGAATAGAGAGGGCAGAGTGCCGGGCACTTGCGCCTGTGCTTCCTGTCCTCTCCTCCCCAATTCCTGTGTATCAACATATCAGAGATCGTCGAGAAATCGGGCGGTGGCGGTCAGCGTACCATGCTTGTCTTTTTCCTTTTCGTCTTCTCATTGCGTTATCCTCATCGTGCTTTCACTTTTCCCTTTTCTAGTTATCAGGCAGCGACGACCGTCGTAGGGGGGCGGACAGGGGGAGGAACTCATGTACTTGTAGCTCGAGGAGGATCCGATAGTAGGTAGGGAGGGAGACAAGGGACGGGACCAAATGGCAGAGGGCGGCGCTCCATATGGCTGGAGACCTCTAAGTAGCACATATCTAGTAACAATTAAAAAGTTGAATATCTCATGAACAAGAAGAGAGAAGATAAGTCCACGCTTCGGGATGCTATGTTTCGAAACGAAGGAAGGGAGAGAGAGGAAGGAACCTGAAGGAGGAAAAAGGAAGAAAACGAAAAAGAAAAAGGGGGAAGTGGGCGATTTTGTTGCAACGACGTTGGACTGGACCGGCCGGGCTGGCCGTTGTCGATGTGGAGCTCTCATCGTACAGTCGGCCCCCATCGCAAACGGGAGACGCACCTGCCGAACTTTCTGTGCCTCCTTCCCGTGGCAGAGCGACTGTGCCTCAAACGGCATATGACGTTCTTTTTGGGGGCCGGCGGCAGTTTTTCGTTCCTGCGTGCCTGCCTGGGTCGCCGGAATATGGCCCGCTCTGAGACGTCGAGAGGAACTCAAGACAGATTCCCGTTAGATCTCGCGACAGTTATTCCCTGTGTATTTCCCAGGTTTGAGATTGACACACACGGCGATGCTGGGTACCTAGGTGGTAGCTAAGGGTTGGAAATGATTGGAAGGGAAAGAAAAAAGAAGCGGAAGGAAGTAAAAGAGAAAGCAGCATTTGGGCGAGAAGAGAGAAGTGCTGTGGAAAATTTGAAAGACGGAGGGGGGTTGACGAAATATGCAAGCGAGGAATAATAAGGACACGGAGGCTCTTGGTGCGGATGATAACCTGCATATGAGAGAGAAAAGGTCTTCCAAACTTTCCTCCGCGCTCGCCATCGTGGCTTAGATCTTCGACTCGTCTCGGCCTCGGCCTGGCTTTGGTTGCGTGGTGGGAAGATGCGGGACAATAACGATGCGTAAACGCCCGAAATGCCCCGAGACGATCCCCCTCCATCCACCCTCCTCTCTCGTATGTCCGTTCAGCACCGTTAAAGACGCGCCGACGTGAGTCCGGAACCAGTGGTCCGGGGGTGCATCGACCTACGTTTTCGCTCGAATCTTATATCCCAACGTAACGAATGTAAACGAATGCAAACACTGCCATATATGAACACTAACCGGGTTGCTAGTTGCCACGCCTCATGGACGGCATACACAGAGTAATAGGAGGAGCATGACAGACATGATAGTCCTCCGTACAGAGGAAGGCCCACAAAGATTCGGTTCGGCGGCTGGCGATGATGATCTTGACAATCCCGTCTTCCAACGACGATGCAATCTTGGTTAAAATCTCGCCCAAGCTTTTTTTCTGGTGATGGGATGAGGAAATATGGCCGTTTATGCCGTGCCGTGCCCCTCCTCCTAGGCTCTTTCTTGCCCTCCACCTACCGTATCCCCATCCCCACCAACCAGGCAGCACCACCCAGTTCCCCAACAATCAGTTCCCCAACCCACGGCGGCTATGCCCGCCCAATGACCAGGAACGAGGGACGGGATGAAAAGGGGCACGGTGATGAATGAGCACGCGCCAATACACACACGGCCTGAGAAACCGTTGTTCCGTTTGCGACGGCGACAGGCCGGCAACAGGATGGCAGCGACAAGGGAGGAGCGATATTTTCACTGTTGAGAAAGGAGTCGATATTTCTTCAAACCCAATATTTCTTCAAACTCAAAAAAATGATAACCTTCATCTCTATAAAATATCAGCTGCTCCTGGGCGTGCGGATATCCATCCCTTGGGATATAGAGAAAGGGAGGCGGTGAGAGGAATGACTGGCCGGCAACGTCAAGCATCAAAATTCGGAAAAACACAACCGGATGAGCCCATGTCCATCGAGGTCCAGGGACTTCGGACCGCCGTAAACGGTGAACGGCGACCCAACAGTCTCTCGACTCCGGTCCCCCGCAGCGTCATCTGTTGCTTCACCCCGATCGTCTCCACGGTAACTGATCAAGGTTCGTCCCATCGATTCTTCAACCAGCGGACCCCTGAACTGACAAAGGGCGAGACCATTCTTTTTGACCTCGTATAAGGGAATGTCTATGAAATCCTGACCATTTATTGACAGTTTCTCTGTCTACGCTACTGAACTGAAAGATGACTCCCTTTTTGAGTTGTTTGATTGTAGATTTTCGGCTTGTGAGCGCTGAAGAATGGCCGAGGCCACCTCAGGCAGGAGCTAAGCTTGGGATCTGGCCAGCCAGTTGAGCCTCGGCTTGGGTTTCCCCCGCAATCCTACAAACCACGGCACAGCAATGTCTCACCGTCACCCATCATGTACAACTACCACGAGAAGAGATTTGGCGGACTTCAAAGGTCATCAGAAAGGAGCATTGCCCGGCCTGTTGCCAATGATTGATACCTAGGTGTAGCTGAAGACAGACAACGCACGCCCTCACACCCCTCTGATTCATACGTGAATTTCGAATATGTCCAGCAAAGGGTCCAGCCCAGGCGGCGGCGGCTCCGACGGCAGCATCCCCGTGATCACAAAAGTCGCGCCAGAATCAACCGAACCAAGGACAAAGGGGAAAGTTGTTATCATAACCGGTATGTTTGTTGTTTGTTTGTGTTTTTATTCGTTCTATAAACATCCTGCAGCAGCTGGTGATTTCACCACCAAGGCTATGCGAAGAATGAAAGTTCTAGATGCTCGATGGTGCCATCGCATCGATGAACGAAGACAATGATGACTTACAACCAACCACCTACTCTCCCCCCAAAGGCGCCAACTCGCCCATGGGAATCGGGCTGGCTTCAGCTCACCAGTTCGCCCAGAACGGCAGCCGAGCCGTGTACCTCTGCGACTATGACAACTCGCACCTGGAGGCGCACGAGCGGGACATGCAGGCTCGCTTCCCGGGGGTCGACGTGCACGTCAGACGGCTCGACGCCGCCGACGAGGCCGCCATCCGGGAGGTGGTCGCGCACGCCGTCAGCACGTACGGCCGCCTGGACGTCTTTTTCGCCAACGCCGGCATCACGGGGCCGTACGCGTCGTTCCAGGACGTTGACCAGGAGGATTTCATGCAGACCTTGAGAGTCAACACTTTGGGGTACAGACATATATCCCTTCTTACTGGGGCACTCTACTAGGTACTCTTAAGGTGATCAATCGATACACACACTGACACTGATCACAATAACAATCTCCCACCCCATCCAGCCCATTCCTCGCAGCAAAGCACGCCGCGCCAGCAATGCAAAAGATCTCATCCACCAAGCCCGCCCCAGGCGGCAGCATCATAATGACGGCTTCGGTGGCCGGCCTCCGCTCCAACGCGGGCTCGACCCCTTACTCGGCGTCGAAAGCGGCCGTGGTCTCGATGGCGCAGACGATGTCCTTCCAGCTGGCGGGCACCAACGTGCGCGTCAACGCCATCTGCCCGGGTCTGATCGAGACGGGCATGACGGCTCCCCTGTTCGTCGCCGCGCGGGCGCGCAGCACGGAACGCAAGATCGGCCAGCTGAACCCGCTCGGCCGGTACGCGCACGCCGACGAGGTGGCGCGCGTGGCGCTGTTCTTGGGCAGCGACGAGAGCAGCTATGTCAATGGGCAGGCTTGGGCTGTTGATGGGGGGCTGAGCGCGGGTCATCCTTTTGTTAGGGGGAAGCTGGCTTGAAGCAACTTGGATGTGACGAGACGGCTTGTTGGTGGAAAGGATACATGTGTGGGTTGGAATACTACTTAGGTACCTACGTAGGTAAGTGAGTGCTTGGCCAGGCTTAATGCTGGGTATTCCATCTACCAAGACTACATCTGCTGCTGCTGCTAACGACGTCCTCCTGCTCTGCTCTGCTAGCTAGCAAAAGCCAGTGACAAAGAGGTGGTGGTATCTAACTAGTAATACTACTACTACTACTATTTTGTTGTTTTGTTCGCCGTGTGGTATCCCGAAAGTCCATTCGTTGCTCCCATGACCGCCCTCCCCTCCTGTCCTCCTTCCCTGTCGATGGCCCGCCTGAGTCCAAACACCCCTCCTTTCTCTCCTCCACCCTCCTCCCATTAGGTATAACCCCCCCCC
>PYST01000118.1:49735-75152 GCA_003049485.1 Ophioceras dolichostomum
CAGTAGGTCTAGACCTTCTTGGCCAAAGCCTATTATCCTACCTAGGTACTCGCAAGAATCTAAGCATCATAGACATATTAAGCCCATAGAAAGACCCAAGAGGGGGGAAAAAATATCAAATCATCTCGTTCGTCACCCTACCAACCGCCTCCTCTCCAACCAAGTCAAGGGACCCACTTCTTAAACCCCCTTTCAATACCGCCCGCTAAGACTCTCCAAATCAACATCACTCAACGTCGTCGTCCCCCTTCCACTCCCACTCCCCTCCCTCGTTATCCCCACCCCCTCGCCGTCCCCAGCCACCGCCCCCCTGCTCCGAACAGGCGACGCCGACACCCCAGGAACAGGACCAGGGACAGGGCCAGTCACCACGACGCTACTGGCACAGCTCCCTCTCAAAGACCCCTCCGCAGACGCGGCGGCGCGCACCTCGCGCGCGTACTCGCGCGTCAGCTCCACGAGGGCGTGCGCCTCACTGCCGTCTAGCAGGTCTCGACGACGGTGTTGTGACTGTGCCTGTGACTGCGGACCTGGAGCTGGTGGTGGGGCTGGAGCTGGAGATGAGGTGGTGGTGGTTCTAGCCTGCTGGTGGTGGTGGCTGGTACGGGCCGGTGACGAAGACGATCGCGGAGTTGAGGCTGCTTCGGCTTTGCGGCCTGGCCCGGGGGCTGTGGGTGGGAGGGCGGGGAGGGCGCGGTGGAAGGGCGGGATTTGCGGGGGTTGTGGGGGCTGTTTGCGTGGGTGGGTGGTAGGTTGGTATTGTCGTTTTTGGCGTTGGGAAGCGGTAGCGGTGCCGGGGATGGGAGGGAGCGAAGAGGTTGGTGGAGGAGGTGGAGGTGGGGGAGGAGGAAGAGGAGGAGGAGGCAGCCTCGGGGCCGGTTGGATGATAAGGTCGGGGATCTCGAGCGGCTCCTCGTGCGGGCGCGGTGGACGGACGGGGCTGCAGGGCGGCGATGTTGGTGTGCCGGGAGGTGGTGAGCGGGGGAGGACGACGACTTCGTTGCGCAGGGATGAGGTGGGCGTTAGGCTGCCTGCTGTGGTGGTGACCGCGCTGCTTCGGTCGTGTTGAGGGGGCTGGTGGCGATGGTGATGGTGGTGGTGGTGGTGTGCTGAAGGGCCGGCTCCGACGCCGCCGCCACCGCCACCGCCGTCCCGGAGCCGTGGTGGCAGCGGGAGATTCCCCAAGGCCTGGAGCTCTCGGAGTGCCTCTGCGTCCGATCCTTCCCCTCCGTCACCTCCGCCGCTGGTGGTGTTGAGGAGGGAGGAGGAGCCTTGCACCTTTTTGGTGGGTGTGCGCTCGTGCCGCGGCACCAGTCGGTTGACTGTCGGTGCGCAGATCGGCGAGCTGGGGAACGCGAACTGGCCTGAGCCGGTGACGCTTCCGCTATCACGGCCGGACATGCTGCCGTTCGAATACGCAGGGTGCTGCTGCTGCTGCTGCCGCTGCTGCTGTTGTTGTTGCCAGTCGCGCTTCGTCGGGGATGGTGGCTGCGGAAGCACGACGGAAGCATGATGGCTGTTGTTGATGGTGTGGACCTCCGGCGCGGGACCGAGCGGAGTGAGCAGGTCGTCGTCATCGTCGTCGGCGTCTGACTTCCGGAGAGAGTCGCCTCTCCGGAAGATCGAGAGGAGCTTCCTGTCGAAGAGGCGAGGCGGTGGGGTCAGCGGTGGCTCCCCGGGGTCAGTGACCACGCTGGCGCCTGCAGGTCCCGCGGGCCCTCCGTTGTTGCTGTTGCTGTTGCTGTTGCTGTTGCTATGGCTGCGGCTGTGATGGCCGCTGCTGGCATGCGACGCCATCCGGGCCGGCGAGCTGCTGCCGCCGCCGCTGGTGGTGGTCGCTAACGTATGGCGGTTGTGGCGGAGGTGCGCCTGCAGAAGCCCGCCCTGGAAGGAGTCACGTTCCTGTTCGCGTCTGCGCGCACCGCGGCGTCGCCTGAAGATGAAGGCCACGAGGAGTACTATGATTACTGCGCCGATGGCTGAGCAGATGCCGATGGCCGATCGTGCGCCGATCGAGAGTCCCGATCCCTCCGTGGTGGCACCGGAGGCGTCTGCTGCGGACACTGCTCCTGGCGTACTGGACATTGCTGCGGCGCCGCTGCCGGTCCCGCTGCTGGACGTCGTTGGCAGTGAGCTCGACCCTGCAACGGCTGACATCCCCGACGTTGTCGGTGGCATGTTGGTGTATGCTGCCGATGTCGCGGCGGCTGTTTCCTCGGCTGTAAGTGCCCCCATTCCGCCTGAGGTCTGCGCAGATGAAGCCGACGACGCTCTACAACCTGTCCCTGTGCCTGTTGGCACCGACGACTTGTTCTCGCTCAATGTGATGTAGAAGTCGCAGGCAAAGTCGTGCGGTGGCGGACCGGGGTCGAAAACAGAGTGATGGCCGATGCTGCTCGTTGACGTAGTCTTGTCAGGGGCTGCTGCCTTTCTCTCTCTCGACGTTGCGGTTGTGGGGAAGGAGTATCAGAGGATGGATCAGGGGCTAATCGGGCTCGAAAAGTTGCACAAAGGGGCAAAGAGGAAAGTGCAATAGCACCGGCAAGGAGGGAAAAGGGCAAACGGATGAGTCCTTACTCTTGGCACTGGTTTATGATTTTATTGACCATTGCTATAATCCCGTTTCGGCATCCGATCCCGTCGTCCGTCGTCTCAGCACTGAATCCGCGACCCGAACAAGACCAGAACAACTCCCTTCCCGGCCGGCCTCCCGATCCCGATCCCAAAACAGGACCAAATCTTGCGGGAGACGAAGCGAGAGAGAGAGAGAGAGAGAGAGAGAGAGAGAGAGAGAGAGAGAGAGAGAGAGAAAAACAACGACAAACGGAAGGAGGAAGGAGGAAAGAGCAAGGATTTCCAGATAGTACTTACGGTCTTGTCCCAGTCCTTTAGTCCAATCGATGCCGACCCCACAAAACGTCTGGTCGCACCAGTAGAGCTGGCGGAGCTGGATCTGGTTGCGATAGCCGGCCTCGAAGAACGCGCACGCGTCCGACGTCATGGCGTCGCCGACGACATCGCAAGAGATGCTAGGCGGCAGCAGACGTTGCAGGACGGCCTCCCTGCATGCGTTCAGGCAGGCGGGCGGGTCCGCGAGCCCTTGGCCTGCGAGTCTGGACACGACTGCGCTCTCCGCGGGGCCGTGCTGGCCGGTGCAGGTGCCCATCGCCGGCGCCGTGGTGGCGGTGGTGGCGGAACGCCGTCGGATCTCCATTGTAGCCTGACTGACTGATGTCCAGGGCTCCGATGTTTGAGGAAATGATCTATGTCTTCCTCCCTTGTCTCTGCCGCCTTACTCCTCGACTTGCTCGAAAGTCCTGAGTGAGGACAGAGCTCTGGGAAACAAATGGTGATGTAAGTTTATTATGTTACCATGAATTGTTTAAGACTTAAGGAGCGATAAGATGCATTCTTATGTGATGAGGCAAGTAAGTTCTCGACTTTTGTTTCCTCAAACCTCGATCAGGTTCCAAGGATGTAAAGGGCAGTGTTCAAAGAGCGAGCATATGATATATGATAGCAAACGAACGTGGGGGAATGGAAAGGGAGGAATGGCAAGGAAGGAAGGCAAACAACGGTATCCGAGGCGCAGAGGGACAAAGGGAGAGCGGAGGGGCAGTCAACCAATCTGAGACGGGAGGGACAAGACGTTGTTGGTGATATATGAGCTGTCATAACAAACCTGCCGGCTCGCGTCCATCACTTTTCTTTTGACGCCGCGGCGGGAAGGGAAGGGGAGGAGGGAGGAGGGGAGGGGAGGGGGGAAAGAGGTGGAAAGACAGAAAACAGAGGGGAAGGAGAAGGAAAGAGAATCAGAGACGGTTATGTCGCAAAAAACTATGTTCACCATCGGGCTTTATACGATCCCTGATTTGCCCCCCGTTCTAGAGCCTCAATCTGTCTTCCTCGTTCGTCCCTCCCCCTACCCGCTCACCCTCTCTTGTCTTCTGCTCATTGCTACTGTACCTTGTACGCTTCCTCACGGGTGTTGTCGCCAGCCACGGCTGATGGCTGGCCGATAGCTGACCGATGGCTGGCGGGCTGGGACGCAACACACGCGGATTTTTCTGATGTTGTTCTTTCTGATACTAGCAACGGCAGGCAGTGCGACCAGAGGACCGGGACGAAGAAAAGACGATCAGACAACAACAGCGCGGGTAGGTATGGTGGCTGATGATCATGATGGTTGGTGCGCCGTCCCGGCCACCTGCGCACTCACCTGCAAGTGCCTGCCCGTGCCTTTGCCTTCCCGTGCCTGCCCACATCCACCCACCATCCCACCCTGTATTGCCTCTTCGGGATGGGAGGCTGGGCTGGATTATCCATGGGACCAGCGCGGTCCAGCAGCAAGTAGAAGAAACCGGGCTAGACACTAACTAGACTGGGAACAGGGGGTTTGGATATGGTCTCACCAGACAGACGCTCACTACTGTGCGTGTCCGCCTGCCGGACGAGAATGAAGACTCGTCTCGTAATCCGGGAGGCGGATGTTCAGACTGCCAATGGAGACCAGCTGGGACAGATATGCAGCTACCCGAGACCACCCTCCCTTCTGCCCCCTTCTGACCCGGGGCTGGTGTTGCGCGACTCACGGGGGTTCTCGTTCTCCTGGGAAACATGTGCAATGTTGTTTATGTATGAGAATTGTGTGTGGTATGAGAATATCGCAGTATTGCGTGCGGTTCGGCTCTCATCCTCCTTCCTTTTTCGCTATTATTGCCGGGAATCGACAGGTCGGGCCGGCACTGGATGATGGTTCATGGACATGGGCACGGTTAACACCAGACAGGCATGTACGTCAGTCAGCCCGGATTTCTGCTGTCTCTGTTCTGCTGTCTCTGCCCCGCGGAGTAAGAAACCGTCACCTTATCATCCCCTCTCTCTCCGCGTCCGAAAGCTGAGGCCATCCAGGTGGTCCATCCAGCCAAGGCATTCTCTCTTTCTCTTGTGTATCGTCTCGAGGGGATGGATGGGTGGATTGACGCCAGCCTTTCCTCCCGGATCTCGTTGAAACTCGAGTCACCGAGAAACGGTTTCTCAGCGAGGGGTTTTTTGCCCGCCACTACTACCATCAACCGTCGCCGACATCGTTTCGTTGCCGATCACCTCCCTCCCAAGGTGGTAGGTGGTAGGTGATAGATAGGGGGGAAACACCAAAGGGTAGGGAAACGAGATTGGGGCGCACCTGGTTGGCAACAAATCAGCTCACAGAAGAGGCATCCAAGGCCTGGACCCCCTCGTCAAAGGCCGCATGGTTGTTGAGGAAGAGGTAGGGAAACACACACACCAGGTCGCAAGTCATCCCCGAGAATCACTGAGGCGGATGTTGGTGAAAAGGGGGGTAGAAAGAAGGGGAGGGGGGTTAGATGATATGAGGGACAACCAGCTGCCCACTCAGTCGTCTACCTATGGTCTACCTAGGTAGGTATGCTCGCCGAACGGGAGGTCGGGTCGGACCGGTTTGCCTTGCCAGCTTCAACCAGCCCGAAACACGCCACTGCCAGTGCCATGAACACCAGCAAGTTCCTCTCGGCCAGGACATACATTTGGCCGCACGACAATGCGACAGTCTCGAGAGAAGCTTTTCAAGAGGAGCATCACGTCCCCAAGAGGAAAAAGAGAGAGCCCAAGCAAGGCCACTCACCATCAAGTGAGCAAGTCACGACAGAGAGGAGCTAGACGAAAGACAAAGGACGAAAGACCAAAGACGAAAAACGAAAGCCGGGAGGAATAGATGAGGGGGCAAGGTGGTCACCCACCAGCCAGCGGTGACCTCCGCGTGTGTGTGTCCTCCCCGATACGCAGAGAGAATGCAAAGGTCTTGGATGGGTGGTGCTCCCCCTTGACTCTGATGGGCCGACACGGCCGGCCCGTTTAATGTCTCTAGATGACCTCACAAGCTACTCACTCAGTGTCGAGCCAGCATCCATTGCTCTCCTTTTCTTCTCGCTCCTCACTTTCCCCCATATCTCCCTCTATGCATCTCTCTGTGTCTTCTTCTTTCCCTGGACAGGCCAGTGACACTAGAAGCGGTGCTCGGTGCTGCAACAGCAGCAAAGCCTGGCACAACGCGCTGGGACCCGTCTGTCCGTCTGTTAGTCCGTCCGTCCTGCCGTCCGTCGGCTGCCTTTTGCTCCGTGAGGGTGGTAAGCAGCTCCTTATCGGATCTTGCAAGAGTTTTCCAGCCAGCCAGCCAGCCAGCCAGTCAGACCAGAGAGCCAGGAGGAGGCAAGAGGGACGGACGGATGGGTGGGCTGATAAGAATCCTGTCGTCAAACCGGACTGGCAAGGAGCCGATTATGGGATTGGGGATGACAGCGTCACAGCATCGGGCCTTCTGGTGGCCGGCATACAGTGAGTGCATGCGGTGTGTCCCAATATAATATCTGCATAGAAGAGTGAAGAGAACAAATTTTGGAAGAGGCAAAATTGGTATGAGTTGCACGAGTTTTTGGCAAGAAGTGGAAGACACAGACAGGCAGACAAGAGAGACCTCCCTAGGTGAGGTGGGCAGAAAGGCAGCACAAAACGGGAAGGCTCCGGCTGGGATCCAATGATTTCTCTTGATAGGCGAGGGGCCACAAAGACTTGTGAGACGGCAGCTCCCGCCCTCCTTTCCTCCCCTCCCGCTTGCTCGAGTCTTCTTGCTCCCTCACTCTCCGCCCTCCCTCTTTCCTTGTTTTGTGTATCCCGATCAAATCGTACTACCTATGTGTAGACACGTGAAAGGAGGACGTTTCTGTCGTACAGAGCTGAGAAACATCAACTCATAGGTACTTTTCTTCTTAGGAAATATATTTCCCTTCCAAGGTGCGGTCTTTTTTGAGGTATGGAAAGATGCATGAAGGAGAAAATATGGCCGGTAGGTGATGAAGGACGAGAATATTAGACACTGGCCTGTATACCTAGGTATCTTTCAGCTTCCACTCGGAGCTCCTCAACCGCGGTAGGTCCTTTATGGGAAGCCACGCAATTGCAAATATATTTTTTTTCTTTCACACACAGGAAGAAAGCCTCTCGGGTCCTGGCATTGCCCGCATTCTTCCATCTCACTTGAAAGGAGACGCGTCGGGCATTGGGTAGATGCGTAGCAGCTGAAGAAAAAAATGTAAACACCAACCAGTCAGTTTTTTTGACGACGTGCATTAATGGATGGTGAGACAGCATAGTACGAGCCCGAGCACGAGCATGAGCATGATGGGCTGCGTAACGTAGCGGATTTCTTTTTCTTTTTCTTCTTCTGCTACTTCACCGCCTAGGCACGGCATGCTCGTTCTTCGACCTGAAAAATGTTGCTTTTCATCCCCACCCCCTAGTTGACCCCGGCTGGCCTTCTCGAATCGTTGCCACCCACGTCCCGCAAGACGAGCGCCACTCATGCATCTCCTGCTTGATACTTGCTTCTACGGACACTTTTTTCGTTTTCTCTGGTTCTCCCCTGCAGCAGCCCTCTCCCGTCCCAGTCGACCGCTCCCCTTGCAGAACTATTTTGGGAACCGAACCTTGCTGCTTGCCCTGCCTGCCCTGCCTGCCCTGCCTGCCCTACCTGCCCTGCCTGCCCCCTGACATCCATCCCCTTACATGAGGTACTTATATTTCCCTCCCTTCCTCATGTCAAAGCCTCGCCACGTGCTCACTGGCCTCGAAAAATGTCACCCGACCGTCCATCCACCCTCCATTCCAGCCCTGTTTCTTTGCATTCGGCCGGTAGACAGATACGATACGGAATGGGTTCCTTTCATGCCATGGATACCAAAATGAGTAGGTAGGTAAGGTGGCAATGGGGCTGTGGCGTTTTCGCTCCCGCAAAATATACAGGATATCGAAACCGGGTTCAGCAGGTAAGGCTGGACACGGGACAAATGGGGACGAGCGAGCGGCAGTCGGCCTCCCTCCCCTGCCGGATGCATGCAGATATCGATTTCTTCGGAGCAGAACGAAGAGGAGGGAGAGGCTGAAGCGTTTTTTCTTCCGACTTCGTATTTTTTTTCTTTCTCACTTTCTTTCATCGATGGGACTGTTTGTTTGGCGCGCGGTGATGGAGAGGGAACACTTGTCAGCCGGTAAGTAGGTGACACCTGCTAGGTGAGAAGAGAGAGAGAGATGAGATGTGACGATTTCGGAATGCACTGTTGGCCCAGAGAATCGATAGCTACGTGTCGCGCCCTCGATTGAGAGCGGGTTGATTTTGGAAGAACGGAACAGAACTGAGAACTGACCTGGGAGCCCTGCTCGCAACAAACGGGTGCGTTTGTCATCCTCATTCATGGACCGAGCCCCCATTGGCCGTCGTTTATCGAGTCCTATAGCTCCCTCCGTCTTCATTCTATCTCGATGGATTTTTTTCGCTCCAATCAGAACAGTTGACGCCGGCGGAAGGAATGTTTGTGGCTCGTCGTTGTCGTCGTCCCGAGTCCTGCTGCACCTGCTTTTGCAGCACGCACAAAACAAACAAATCCTTCCGGGTCTGTCCACTCGCTGCCACGGACTTGGGACGGGATGGATGGTAGACAGAGGCAGGAGAGAAAGTAGAGCAATCAGCCTCCGATAGCACAGAGCTCTTCCATTTTCTTTTTCGTTTTCATTTTCAACTTGGACTGCATCTGCCGGTCCCGATTGGACCGCAGGAGAGAATTAGGGAGGAGGACAAGACAGGCACAGCCCCTGCTGCAATGAAAGCTCGTGCTTGTGTGTCCTGTGCTGTCCTATCCTGCCTGTTCGTGCTTCGGAGATATCTGTCTGTCCATCAGTCAGTCAGTCAGTCAATCACTTTGTGGTTGTGAAGCATTGTGTAGTGGGTATGTACTAACCGCTACTGGGACGGAGAGAAAACTGTCAAATCCCCAGGAGACCTTGGAAACTTCCTTCGAGTCCTGTCCGTTTGTCCCCCAGAACACCAGCGCACCCGATCACTAGTAAGGGGGAGAGGAGAAAGGGGTGGAGGAGGACGCAGACTCGTGGCTCGCGCCGAGTAGGCGCCGAGAAAGTGGCTCGTCGAAGTTATGTGAGATGATGCTTGAGTGATGGTGCGATAGAGAGAGGTACAAAACCATACGGGTACTGATCGAATTGATGATCTATTGGCTCTCCGTAGTCGGTGCCTGTAATGATTCCTACATGAATATGTTTTAATCTTCGCAATGAGCAGGATGATCGGTAGGACATCGCGTGAGATGGCTGATTCCCCAATTTCAGGCCCCTTCGCTCTTCTCGTCCCTGGTTCTGCCATTGAGTGTGGCAATGTGAATCTTCAGCGTGGTGACCGGCCCTATACGGTCCAACAGTGAGAGTGAGCATGGCTGGCGGAGGCGATAAGGGCAGACAATGTAGAAACTTGCTCATTTTTCGTCGACCAAGGGATAGTTCAATTCTGAGGAGATCTAATTTTTGCCTCTGAGGAGTTCATGCTAGATTCATAGTTTTGGACTACGAATAGCAGAAAAGTTGGGCCAGGGACAAATGAGATCCATGGACAAATGAGATCCATGCGGGATAAAAACCCTTATGAGAGTAAAGATCTACACTTAATACCGACCATCAACTACAAACATGGAAATGCTCACTACTAACGACGAACACCGAATAAGAAATAGGCCGAGAAAGAAGTCCCAATACGGGACCAAGAAGCCGAAGGCTGAAAATCCCATCACCGTTGCGGTGAAGAAATGGCTGGCGTCAACAAATCCCCAATTGATTGAGAGTGCGGAGGATGCCCTCGCAGGGGGCGATGAAGACGAAGTCGAGGCCGCGCACCAGCGCCTCATCGCCGCCGCCCCAAAGAAATGGGTGATCTACGAGCCCATGGCCCTCCTTCCCAGCGGCAGCTTTGCCTCTGAGCCCTGGGTGACGCTCCTCCTCGACGAGCAGCGCCTCGCACAACCAGAGAAGGACGCGCTCTGGCGCGGGATCCTGGCAGAGCTGTCGACGAGGTCGCCGGGGCGGTCGCATTCCTCCCTCACGCACCTTGCTGTGAACGAGGGAATCCCCTTGCATGTTGGAGGTACTTCTCTAGGAGGAGGGGGAGGAGCGCCGCCCGATGCGGTTATGGCAGAGGCCACGGCGGCTTCATCAAGAAATCTTTCTCCCGGGGAGGAGGATGAGGGCAAGAATGAGAAGGCTTCCCCACCCACCGAGAACATCCTCCGAAGCCCGAGTGGCCTCCGATTTCTGCACGGCGATTTCGGCCCCTCCCCCGGGAAACACAAGCCGGAAGCGGAGGACTTCGACGCGGCATTCTGGGTGTCGACCAGACAGAACGGCATCTACCAGACCTGGGCACCACGGTGGACTATGTTCAGCCGCGGTAACATCAAGGAGAAGGCGAGGCTGCTGAGCTTCCACGATGAGGAGCCGGGGCCAGCGCCAACAGCTGACACGAGCAGCGCGGAGGGAGACCACTCGTCCGCCGCCGTCCACCACCATCGCCACCGCCGCCGAGCCGGTGCAAGGGAGCAACAAGGCCTCCTCCACGGCGCCTGGGCGCTAGACCTGTACGCCGGCATCGGGTACTTTGCCTTCTCGTACACGAAGCTGGGCATGCGCGTGCTGTGCTGGGAGCTGAACCCGTGGAGCGTCGAGGGCCTGCGGCGAGGGGCGGAGGGGAACGGATGGGGCGTGAGGGTCGTCCGGAGTGCCGAGGAGCTTGCGCGCCCGACGGCGGAGGCGGTGGTGTTGCGCGATGATGCTCTGAAAGGGAGCGGGGATGATGATGATGAGAAAGATGTGAGAATCGTGGTGTTCCAGGAGAGCAACGCCGAGGCTAGCAGGCGGGTGCGTGAACTTCAGGGACACGGGATACTTCGGCGCATCGTTCACGTCAACTGCGGACTTTTGCCTACGAGTCGGCTGGTGTGGGAGGCTGCTCTGGGGTTGATTGCGGGCGTTGGGGTTGGGGAGGGTGGCGGTGAGGGCGAGGGTGGTGAAGGCTGGCTACATCTTCATGAGAACGTGGGTGGTGATGACATAGAGAGGAGAGGGAGTGAGATCCAGGAGCTGTTTGATAGGTGGACGACTTCTTCAGGTGATGAAACGGAGAGAGAGGGGAAAGATGATGAGAAGGAAAACGACGGAGGCGATGAAAGGAGGAGGAGACATCTGGGCGGCCGGCTGAGAGCCGAAGTGGAACACACTGAGTTGGTAAAGACGTGGGCGCCGGGAGTATGGCATTGCGTATTCGATGTCTATGTAACACGGCACGGTTCAGGAAGACCTGTGGCCAGGGATGAAGGATGATAGATACAGGGGAATAAAAACATATGTAAACCTAGCCCAAAGTACATGCTTGCTTGCTTTCTCGTTGTTCTCATAACATAGGTAGTCAGGTACCTCCCCAGGTACCTCACGGGAGTACCTCTGCCTATGTATGCCTCCTGAACTTGCTCGGGATATTGTTAAACACAATCTCGCGCGAGGCCATCATCTCCTCGTGTCTGCGCTCGGCCTCCTCCATCTCCTCGTGCTTCTTGAAGTGGGCGATGTCCTCCGGGTGCGTGAGGTCCTCCAGCTTCGTGTTCTCGTCGTGGTACTTCTCCCAGTGGTGGATCTCGTATTCGTACTCGTCGTCGCCGTGGTGTCCCGGCCCCGTGCCGAAGTCGGGGAGCTTCCCCCCGCCCGAGACGAAGTCGGTCAGCTCCTGCTTGCTGACCATGCCGTCGCCGTCCTTGTCCATCAGCCGAAGCAGCTCCTGCACGATCTCGACGCGGCGCTCCTCCGGGACGTCCTTGTTCGACTCGTCCAGCAGCCCGTACGTCCGCAGCAGCTCCTGCGGCTCGAGGAAGCCGTCGGAGTCGAAGTCGTGGAGTGCGAAGAACGACGCCGCGTCGAAGTTGGCGGCGTGGTGCTCCTCTGGAGAGATCGGGGTTTTATTCGGTCCCGGAAGTCAGCACTGATGCAGCATAGCATACTCCTGCGGCATAGTCCCCTCGCAGCTTCTTCAGATTATTTTCTCTACAGCCAGTGCTACAGTGGAAGAATGGACCCCAGCAGGGAAGATGGTGAAGGAGAGGCATTTGCCTACCAGCCATGTGCCTCGTCATCCAGTCGGCGTTTGTAGGTATCACGATCGGTCGTTGACCCTCTCCCTGCTCGTGGCTATGGTCGCCATGAGCGACGGATGTGCCTATCAATGAAGCTGCCACCAGGAGAAGTGATGATGGCCGCATCTTGCGTGTGGCAGCCTCGGCTCGTCGCTTGTCGCAAAGTCGATACGGCGCGGGAGGGGGAGGCACTCGCTCGTGTTCGTCGGGAAGCGAATGGAAAGCTGTCGCCTGGTCTGTCTGCCTTCCTTTGACCTTTCGCGCGATGAAGAAGGTCGAATTAAGTATTACAAAGAGCTGTGCGTGTCAGACATGAGAAGCGGTCATTGCTGTCTTGTATGTTTGCAGGCAATGGATTCATTCTGTCGTTCTGTCGTTCTGTTGCTCTGCCGCAAACCGTGGCTCGGAGACGAAACGCCGGGTCAGCACCGGCAGATCTGCGACTTGCTGTTTTCAGCGAGCCGGGGAACCCTTGTCAGGGACCAGGGGTCCGAATTGTACCTAAAAACAGCATCACGGAATCGCATAGGCGGCCTGACGAGCTCACCAACACACGTGAACCGCGCGTTCATGATTTTGTGACGATCTTGTTGGCAATCAGATTTGGAGACTCGTATGTGGAAATGTGACTCTTATATACACAAGAGTTTCGCTATTCTGTATCACTCACAGATCGAGTGGAAAACATGGGAAAGGGAAAAAACCGTTTGCAGTTTGGGCTCGGCTGTGAACGAACGCAGAAGTATGACGCATTGACGCCAGGGTACTCCACCGATCGCGTGGTGGCGCCACGACGGGACGCGCCGGTTCGATCCAAAGAAGTCTTCCAGAACTCACGACCCCAGACAGCCCAATTGCTTGTCTCGTTCCATACCAGAGAATTCCAGAACCCATCCCTCACTCCCTGAGCGTCGCGACTACCTTGAAGTTGACACCGTGAATGTCCATTCCCACAGGCAGAGCTTCTCGCAGAGCTTTGTGGGACGTTGCACGCAACGTGTGCTTAAAACTCGGCCGACTCCCCCCTCGCCCTCCTCCTCATACACTAGCATCTTAAACACCTACGACGCCGCCACGATGAACCGCACCATCGAGCAGACGCTCCTCTCCCTCCTCCCAACTCAGAACTCCGCCCTCCCACCTTCGCTAGTCGACCTAGCGGGCTCTCTACTCACCCAGTCCCGCCACCGCGCCAGCACGCTCAAAGCCGAAGAGGAGATCGCCAGGACCTACGCCTGCGCCCACATCGCATGCGACCGGTATGCTTGCTCCCTCCCCTCCCCCCACCTCCCTTCTCCCATCGTGGCCCCGGCCACCCACCTCCCAGAGAACTAATCTAATCCCCCTTCCCCCCAAAACAGCCTCAAAATCACCCTCGACCTCCCCCCAATCGACCCCCGCCCCCCCATCCCGCCCAGGATCTACAAACGCCTCTACGGCCACCTCGACAAAGTCCTCCCCAACACCTCCTCCCCCGCCACACCCGGCACGCCGCACCGGTCCGCCTACAAAGCCAAAGCCAAAGCCGCGGCACAGTCCTCCGGAGTCAAGGAGCTAGGCACGACCCCACGTCGCAATCGCTTCAGGGACTCTCTCGGGGTGGGGTCGTCGGACTCGGCCGCGAATACCCCAGCAGCAGCAGCTTCAGTTGTAGCAACAGCTCTTCTCGGCGGCTCCTCCCCCCGCGCACGCGTGCCCTCGCGCCCCACGCCGGGCAAGGAGCAGTCCCTCTCGCAGTTCCGCGAGTCCCTCTCCTCAGGACGGCGCTACCGCGCCCCGCTCCGCTACCCGAAATGGGTGCGTCCTGTGGCGCGCTTCGTGTGCGCCGAGCTGGGCGCCCCGCGGCTGGTCGCGAGCGTGATCGCGGGCATGGACGCCATCACGACGGCCGACCCCGCGGCCGAGGCGGACGCGTCGTGGGTGGCCGCCAACATGACGGCGCTGCTGGGGGCGATCGTGTTCTGCGTGGTGCGCAGCGCGGACAAGGCCGTCGCCGAGGCGAATGATATGGACGACGACGAAGAGGAGGAGGCGGGCAGGGACGAGGACGACGAGAATGGCGGGGAGGAGGCCATGACGCGCGAGGAGTATAAGGCGAGGACGAAGAGGTTGTTGGACGCTATGGCGCGCGCGAGGGACGAGGTCGTCCGTGCTGCGATCAAGGCGAGGGAGTTTGCTGATGCGAAGAGCATGCTGAAGGAGCCGGAGGTGTACTGGGAGGGCTGGGAGGTGCTGAAGGCGCCGGGGCTGAAGGCGGCGCTGCTGAAGGTTATGGATAGGGCGTGGTTGGAGAGCGATTGGTATAGGGGGGTTAAGGATATTGTGGTGCCAGTGGCAAGCGGTGATGGGTATGATGACAACGAGGAGGGTAGTGTGGAGGAGCAAAAGGGGGGAGTAAGAGGAGGAGGAGGAGGAGGAGGAGGAGGAGGCAAGAGGCGGAGGACAGACTCGATGTTCCATGAGGGGTATGATTACCTGAGCAAGCGGCGGATGCGGGAGTTCCGGAAATGGAGAGAGGTGATGCTTGCGAACATCGAAGGGTTGGAGTGCCGGCCAGAGGCTGGTGTGGATGTGGATGTGGATGCGGATGATGCGGAGGTGGATGCATGAGCAGGGCTCTACAGCGACGGCCATCGGCCTCTAGGGTATTATTCAACACCGTTTCATTCCATCACTACACTAATCTAATACGCACACCCGCCTAAGCCCCAACGCTCTGAAAGCTCTTCACCGCATCCACAATGCTCTCCTCTATCGACCTCCACTTAATCCCCAGGATCGCGTTGGTCGCCGAGTTGTCGAACTTATACCTCTTGTCCTCCGGCGTTATCTCGCCCCCCTTCACCTCCGCCTCGACCGGGATCTTGCCCTTGTACTCCGGGAAGTTCCTCCTCACGATGTCGTAGACCACGCGGTTCGAGAACGTCCCCGCCGTCGTGAACAGCCGCTTCCCGCCGGCCTCGGCCTTCTCCAGCGCGCCCACGTGCGCGGCCGCCAGGTCACGCACGTCGACCCAGATGAAGGCGGGTCCCGTCTCGGGGATGACGTTGTCGTTGTTTCCCTCCGCGCGCCATTTGCCCGTCACCAGGTTGACGATGCGCTCGTTGGACGTGTTGACGGCCTCGAGGCTCGCGAAGTGGCGGACCACGGGACCGAACACCATGGGCGGGCAGAGCGTGACGAGGTCGAAGGTAGCGTTGTTTTGGGGGTCCCTGACGAAGTCCCACGCCGCCGCCTCGGCGAGCTTCTTGCTCGCGCGGTACACGCTCATCTTGGCGGGCGACTTGGACGCGTCGACGTCGGCGAGCGTGATGGGGTTCCAGGAGGACTCGGAGAAGACCGTGTCCGGGTTCCAGAGCCGCGCCTCGTCCATGACGGCCGCGAAGGAGGAGGTGATCACCACGCGCTTTACGGCCGGGGCGGAGCGCGCGATCGCCTTGAGGATGGACGTCGTGCCGATCACTGCTGGGTTGATGAGCTCCTTGGGATCATCTGTGGGGGTGAGGGTGTTGTCAGTCTATCGTGTTCGGAATTCGAAGGACGAGGAAATGAGTTGAATGATTTGAGTATGGAATAGAATGCTCCCTCCGTCCCCTGGGTAGGCGCGTCTACAGACTTGGCCCTGCCCTGAGATTTGAGGTAAGGGGCAGTGGGCCAGCTCTCATCCACTCACCGAATCTGAGATGGAAAGGCGAAGCAGTGTGCAACACAAACTCGATCCCTGGTGTCTTGACCACCTCGTCGAACGCGCCCGGCTGGGCGATGTCTGGCACGATGGCCACGTCCAGTCGGTCCTTGCCGAGCTCGGGATGCGCCCCGCGGATCTTCTGGGCCTTGTCCTCGCTCCGGACAGTGGTGACCACGTTATAGCCTTTCTCCAAGAGCAGTTCAAGTATGTGGGCTGGGTATCACAATTGCAAAATGACGTGCAAGGCATTAGTTAGTATGGCTGCAGACCCTGGCCTCGCCCTAACCAGATATGTACCCAAGTTTGTTTCCTGGGAGATCCCCCTGAGCCACTGGCCAACTGACATGACTTCACGTACCCGCGATGAAGCCAGACCCTCCTGGAGAACACAAGTTAGTGTCCTGCCTCAACGTCCCTCGTATGTATATTTCAGTGGTATAATGCCCTGGGTGCAATCATTCCTCTTACCTGTAAGGAGTACTTTGGTGTTGGAAGTCATGCTGGATGAAGGGGGTAATGTGTTTCGCCGAATCGAGAAGGCTGGCAGATGTGGTGAATGGCAGCTTAGATTCAACGGCCAGCTCTAGCTCCAGAGATTCAATCTACTTGCAACGAATATCAAAAAACAGGTTCAGGAGCTTCTATCGCGGGAACACGGGTTGTTTTATACTAGCACCAACATCGACCCCAATATCGGCGTTTAGACGGAGGGGCAAGTGGGGGAGCCTATCTGGCACGTCATATCCATAGCGGCTTGCCTCGTTGCCGTCCGTGGCCGACTCGCATCGGTGTTTATTGCCGAAACGGCAGTGATTGATCGCGTCAACAATCACTGAGGAGGGGAAAAAAGCGCATCGGTGATAGGACATATGCTTCATCCCAGTATTCATTAACCCCTAGCTTTGGTCTGATCAGGGCCTCTTATTAAGTGTCCTTCCGGTGAGGGACCAGACCGACTAGTGAGTTTCTCACGATTGCTTCTATTAGAATTGATTATTCACGATGCCCACCCCCAACAGATAGATCCTTGGGTATTGCTACACGTACAGCTGATCATCTAGGAGGCATGTTGCATAGGTGAAGGTAGACGACACCAGACTCTAATTCTTCGTCTTGTATGGGCGCAATCTATGGGACCGAACAAGAGAATACGAGAGCTGAGCTGCAGAAACTAAGGGGGGGGGGGAAAGGGAAGAAAGGGGTTGTTGTAACAGTGAAACGGAAAAGAGGGAAACGAAGAAAACGAGATCCTACCATCCATCCCCGAATGGCCCTGGCCCGTGGGATCTTATTTAACGCCATTGAAACAGTCTTTCGCGCGTCCCTCGCGAGACAAGCATCGCTCTACAAGAAGTAATCACCTGGGCCACGTCGGCCAGCCGGCACGTGCCGTTGGTCGTCGGGGACGGCAGAGAAGATACTGAACTTGGTGTTGAGATCTCTGTCCACTGTCATGATGGATGCGACGTTGCCACATCGATAGCAGTAATTGGGCGCGGACCAGACGGTGACAACGGACTTTTGAGGGAAGTGGTACTTTAGAGGGGAAAGGATGTCAGCGATCATGACCACAAAGAGTGACGGATTGACTGCGAAAGGGGGGAAATCCAGGGGTGCAGGGGTGTGACGGCTGGGTAGTACAGACCTTGTATCCTTCGTTGACGAGCTGGTGGGCACGCGCGATGGTCTGCAGACGGTTGACGTGGTTGAATTCAGTGGCAACCTTGTCGCCAAACAGCCAGCCGGCACCGCGGGGGCTGACTGCCCATGTGTCGATATCCTCCGGATCACTCCAGACGAGGTCGCAGAAGGCACCCTCGTGGGGAATCTCCTGGGCGCGGGCGACGACCCGGATCTGATCGATAGTGCGGATCTCAGGTGACAAGCCGCCATGGACGCAGAGGACGGAGCCGTCAACGATTGCAGCGAGCACGAGGAAGTCAAATACCTGACAGCACGCCTTCCAAACCGAGGCGTTGCCGTATTTTTGTTGGCATTCCTCGTAGAACCCGTACACCTGCGTGATCTGCCGCGACTCATGGTTCCCCCGTACGAGAACTATTCTATCGGGGTATCTGGGTAGGCAGGGAGGGAAGGGTGAGGAGGGGGAATAGTCAGTTCGAGGCTTTAATGCTGCAGGGCGAAGCTGGCGAGGCGGGCAAAGTGCGACAAACTCACTTTGCCTTAAGACACATGAGTAAAGTGAAAGTCTCGAGACTGAAGTAGCCACGATCGACAAAATCTCCAAGAAAGACGAAGCGGGTGTCGGACGCAGGGGATGTTGAGGTTGCAGTGTTCTCAGATTGGGGAGCAGGGGCAGCCACTTCCGCAGAGTCAGCCTCGCCACTGGCTAGAGCTGTCGCCCCTGTTGCCGCGGCAGTCTCGCCGTTGCCGTTAGCACCGTTGTTGGCATCGTTGTCGTCATCGTCCACACTTGGTGGCAGCGCAGAGCTCCGGATGTGTTTCCGGAGCTTTGGGTCTGTAATTTCCGTCGGGGGCTCGATGTCCTCCGAGGTGATGACAGTGGTGGCGGTCTTGGGCGCCTGCACATTTGTTTCGCCTGGCATGCCACCAGCTACACGGAACAACTCCAAGAGGTCGTAGAACTGGCCGTGGATATCGCCGCAGATTACGACTGGTGTGACGACAGGCTGAATATTGGACTCTAATGTATGGTGCATTGCTCATCGCACAGGTTGTTAGTCCAGGAATCAGGAGGGCAAGGGAGGGTCTCAAAAAGAAGAAAGGAGGCGGATCCAGCGCACCCTCCATAAGAACTTCTTTGACCATCTCGCACAACTGTTTCATAACCACTTCTGGAAGGTAATGGCACTGCTTTGCCTCCTCAAGCCATTCGTCCAAGCCAGCCCCGGGCCGCAGTTTAGCGGGGCCAGGTTTAGGAACGTTCGTCGCCATTGTCGTCCCGGTTGCTGGTGGCGCTACCACTGAGATCCTCGAGATCCCCGAGAACTTTGAGACTGATCGGAGGGCTGGCGTGAGTGGGAGTGGCTCCTGTCCCGCCGCTGAACTGGCTCAGATGGATCGGGAAAAGGTGGGAAGCTTTGTAGAGTTGGCCGAAACGCTTGATCCTGCTCGGGCTGCTGGGTTATAACTGTGGAGGAGGGAAGCCCGGCTAGTTGGAGCAGCTCGCGATCCTCGCGACGTCTGATGTTTTCAATGGTCAGAAGGTCCTGGGTTAGTCCTGGGCTATACCGGGGGTTGTACCGGGGGTTGTACCGGGGATGCTGCTGGGGATGTTGCTGGGGGCGATGTGGCGACAGAATCAACGCCAAAGGCAGTTGCTCTAAGAAAGGCTCTTGCTGGGCGCGGCTGACCGGTAGACGCTGAGGTGGGCGCTGAGGTTGGTGTTGAGGTGGGCGCTGAGGTGGGCGCTGAGAGTGGCGCGGCGTCGAGGGGAAGGAGACCGGGCGTGATAGGGGCTGGGACGAAGGGTTCTCCGGGCAGCGCAGGCTGGGATAGGTGATGGAAAGGACTCGCGAGGAGTCGGACGCGACCACAGGGGGTCGTCTAGTCGGTGACGCGACTTGGTTCGACGGCGGAGACTCGACAGGCCACTGGAGCAGCGGCGAGATGATCCCTCGTTGGATTTGCTGGGGCGACCGACGACGAGGTGTGACGGTCGTACCCACGTTGCGGCTTCGAGAGCGACGGTGTTGGCGATAGTTAGGCTGCTGGTTCTCCTGCTGCAGGGGTTGCACGAAGTGAGAAGGCTGGGGGGTCTGGTTCCGCGGATGAGGCGACTGCTGTTGCGGCGGCTGAGGTTGTGACGGCTGCTGTTGCTGCTGGGCTGAAATTGGAGCGGCTACCGATCGTCGCGTGAAAC
This sequence comes from Ophioceras dolichostomum, assembly GCA_003049485.1. NCBI lineage: Eukaryota > Fungi > Ascomycota > Sordariomycetes > Magnaporthales > Ophioceraceae > Ophioceras > Ophioceras dolichostomum. Next base: position 69,303 of record PYST01000118.1, read on the forward strand.
CGTGGAACACGGACTCAGGTGGGACACGGGAATCGGAGCTGTGAACTGGCGGCTCCAGCCCAATCACAGCTGCCAAATCATCCTGTCCCTCTACGCTTGCCAGCTGCCGCATTCGGGCGAGCAGCTGTTCGACTGGCGGGGCCTGACCCGCCATGCCTTTGGAGCTGCCAAGCGCTGACAAAGACAAAATTTGGGGTTTGGAGCGCGGCTACAGTCCAGGGCCCGTGCCGTTCGGTGGGGGAGCGTTATTACGCTGAAGGCCAGTCGTTTGCGGAATTATCTTGGACTTTGCGATATCCTCGTACCAAATCGAACTGTTGCTGACCGATGACGGAGACGAAATTCCAAATGCGGCCATCTTTTGAGGCGTTGAGGAATCTTTCTGGATCCTGGGCGGACGTGAACAATAACGCGTGTTGAAGCAGATTTCACTCGCGTCAAGTTGCGGTGGTTCCTGCGGCGGCGGTGGCAGCAGTGCAGTGTGTGGTGAGTTTCCCTTGCGTCACTGAGGGCCACATATTGTCGAGAAGATCACTCGAGCTGCGCGTACCTGCCCAAACCTACGCCCAAAGCACCCCAGTCACCGTGCCCTCAACGGCAGGAACCTTCCAGTCTATGTGCAATTGTCACTGCACTATGCAGGAACATGGCTCGATTCTGCTCAGTGACCTACCTACTGACAATACCTTAAAAAAACAGATCGACTGACCGCCTGGGCATTATTGATAGCGGGCTGCTCGTCAACAATTTTCATCACATAATATTGTTGAACATGTCGACCTCCCCAGCAGCCTCGCGTAGGGCTAATGGCGTCCTGCCGATCAGCCCGGCGCAGGCCCAGTCTCAGGCTGCTATTGCCGACCGGGACCCTCCCAAGGCGACCAAGGCTAAGGCGCCAGTGGAGGGCCAAAAGCTCGTGATCCGGCGCCTTGCTCCGGGCATGACCGAGGAAGAGTGCCTCGCGCTCCTTGGCCCTGAATGGAGGCCAGGAAATGGGAAAGATGGGAAAGTTGGCTGGTTCTCCTTCCAACCTGGCAAGATCTCCAACGAGTGGGTGTGCCTTAAATATGTTCTCATCTCGAGTGTTTAATCTCGAGGGTTTTATCCTCCGAGCCTAGCCTCAAAGCCTACAGGCTCGAGTCCTACCAGAAACTGACATTGACTGGCATTGTAGCCCTGCCAAGCCCTCCAGGCCGTCCCGTGCATACTTGCACGTCCTGAAGAGCGAGTACACAATGCCTTTGATGGAACACATACGCAGCACGGAGTGGGTGGACGCCAAGGACACGTATGCCAGCTCTTCGCTCGTTGGCCCTCCAGTGTTGGAGCTCGCCGTCTACAAGAAGGTGCCGTCCCTGAAAATACGCACGGATGCCCGCCAGGGCACCATCGACCAGGACCCGGAATTCATGGACTTCCTCGAGGCCCTGGCGAACCCTGTCCCTAACAAGGATCCGGAGGCCGACTATACGCCGGCACCGGAGGAAGACGACAAGGTGCAGACTAAGGTCTCGTCGACACCGCTGATCGACTACCTGCGGGAGAAAAAGGCCAACAAGGCGAAGGAGGCGGCCGGCGGCAAGACGGCGAAGCACTCTCGCCACGAGTCCCAGACTGCGAAAGGTAAGGCCACTGACGAGGCTAAAAAGAAGTCCAAGGATGGCAAGTCGGATAAGACCGACAGGCCCCGGGAGACGGTCAAGATCCTCACGAAGAAGGCGGCGACCGACGCCGCGGCGGAAGCGGCAAACACGGTCGCCAGCCAACTTGCTGCCGCGGCCGCCAAAGAAGAGTCGACCAAGAGCCGCCGTGCGGGAATAGCTGCTGCCGCACGTATTCTGCAGCGGGACCTCGGCCTTAGCCCCGGGAACGCTCATCGAAGGGCGCGACAAGAGGCAGCCAAAGCTGCACCTGAGCCGTCCAAGCTAACGGCCCCAGCGTCTCCATCGACAACAGCCCCATCCCCGACAACTTCAGCGACTGCGAAGGAGTCGACAAAGACCACCATGCCCGCTACGGAGGGTGCTGCCGGCTCGTCTCAGCCCCCGACTCCCACGGCACCGAAGGCTGCGACTGGGGTTTCATCACGCGGGGCCCGGGGAAAGAAGGGCGCTTCATCGGGTGACGGACCAAAGACGAAGGAGAAGAAGGGCTTGACTGACAAAGGTGGAGAATCTGCATCGGTAACCCTCAAGACTCCTGTGGCCATCTTGAAGAAGAAGGACGAGCTTCCGGTGGCTACTTCGCCAGCATCAGCTGCACCATCGACGGACGCCACCACCCCGTCAAGCGCCACCACCATTACCGCGACAAAACCACCACCGAGTGGGCCAAAGGCGGCGTCTCAACCCGGCGGCAAGGCTGCATCCGGCGGCTCGGGGTCTCAGAAGAAGGGCGGCAGCGCCTCTTCCCAAGCCGTCAGCGCCAACGCCACGCGCGCCTTCGTAAAGCACGCCAACCCGTCCCAGGGAGTTACGGAGGCATTGCTCAAGGACGTGATGCAGACGTTCGGGAGTGTCTCGTTCGTGGAGATCGACCGCCGCAAGGGCTTCGCGTACGTCGACTTCGCAGACCACGACGGCCTCGTCAAAGCCATCGCCGCTAGCCCTGTGGCTGTTGCTCAAGCCAATGTCCAGGTGCTCGAGCGTAAAGAGACGGGCAAGAAGCCTACCACTCCCGGTGCTGCTGCTGCGACCGGCGGTGAGGGATCCGGGAAGGGCGGAGGAAAGGGTAATGGGGCCTCCGTCGCGCCCCAACCTCCGACGGCGCCGAAGTCGTCGAGCGGCGGAGCGAAGACGGAACCGGCTGCCTCAGGCAGCGCCGCTCCGCCCTCTGGTCCAGCTGCCGAGAAGGCTGGTGGCGGTGACCACAAGCGGGGTGGGCGGCGACGTGGCGGAAGAGGCAGGGGTGGTGATGGGCCTGCCAAGGATAACAAGTCCACGCCTTCTGCCCCGGCGGCAACCGCGACGTAGGTGCCGACCTACACGACAAGTCGACACTTCCACACAGCGCCACGGCCATAGCTTTTTCGCTGTCGTACCATTGCGACCTCTCTACCTACCTTACAACGAAGTACAAGTTTACGGAAGTGTATCACGGGGAGGTGCCATGTCTATCGTGGTACGTCTTTACTTCGTTGGCTGGCTGCATCCGAGACTGCATCAAGACGGGTCGGATGTTGGACGATCTCCCTTCACCGAGCTGGGGCCTACAAGCAACTCGGTTACAAGTCGCTACTGAGAGCGAAGTCTACTTACAGAGACAACGGGAAGCACAACTCCCAACACCCAGGCATCGACCTGATCCATTACAGGATACGATGTTACATCCGTAATCCATACCACCAAAGGCAGCGACGACAACTCTGTCGTCTTCGCTGGACGCCTTCTTTTCTATTTCCATCCTTCGCTGTAGCTTCTCCAAAAGAAAGAAACCCCCCGAAAGAGCATGGCTGCGGCGTGACCAAAGAGGCATGCGGCGGGGGTGCGCCTGAACGGAGCTCGCGGGGGGATGAACGGCGGGGCGGAGGATGATGGGCTGGGCCTGGGCAAGAGGGCGTGAGGGGATGAATTCAAGGATATGACGGGTCAATGGCAAGTGGCATGACTACGAGCAATAGCTGGCACTGCCCCCTAAGCCGACAACCGGAACCGATTGCTATCCCGCTATGGCCCTTCCAGCGGGCGACCACCGTTGAAGGGAGGAGGGAGCTAGAAGGCCATGAGGAATGTGGCGACCTGCGTAGGGCTTATCTCGGGAGATTAGCAATGAGCAGCGCCAATTAGGAAGACCAAAGCGGAAGAATTGACGAATGGACTGAAGGAATATTCCGGCGGGCTGAAAAATTCGGGTTAGAATCCCTTCAGTTTCAGTTTTTCCACCTCCGTTAGGTTGTTCGTAGGGCGAATTGAATTGCATTCTCGCGTGACGTCGACAGTTGCGGCTGAGCTTCAAGGCGGCATAAGAAAAGATAGCAGTTGTCGCCACCGCTGGCCCCCACGGTGGTTGAAACTTCAAACAGCCAGGAGTTAAGATAGGACACGCCCGCAGCCATTCCAACCAAACAAGCCTCGCTCGGGCCTGGGGGTGCCGCGAGGGGTGCAGTACAATTCGAGTTGGGCTCAAGCTGGGCCGAGTAGGCCGGCCGGGGACAGAAGGAAGAGGGAGGGAGGGAGAGTGTGGTGAAGGAAGAGGTATACTGGAGCTGAGGTTTGATGTTACCTGGAAAGTGGCTGAGCGCGCCACAGTCCTGGGAAGTGGCTGCTCACCCAGACCAACCAGAGAGATATCTCGGCGAGTTATCTCGCACACAGGCCTAATTGGATGGTCAAATAGATGCCTGAGTTTTGGGTTCATTTTATCTCGCACTCAGCCCGGGCTCATCAAGAGGCCTTCTCGAGGAATCGGGAAATTAGAGCCCTTGTCGGGCTAACCGGGCGGTGTAAAACGCGGTGATTCATTGTCGACTCTGGTGGTTGCTAACAATACCACATGAATGTTGTCAATGCGAACAGGTCCAGCTCAGGGTTGACTACTATCTAATGGCGCGTGGGGGAGACTTTGATAGGATGGTTAACCATACTTTGATGGAAGAGCTTTGACATCCAATGCCAGACTCGCACAAGGCGTCCCGCCGCTTTCCTGGGGTGGCCGATTTGGCCTGTCCAATCCCGCCCCCGGCACGAGGTCTTCGTCTTGTCAAGCTTCTTTCTCCCCTAACCCCGCCGCGGCGGTGAGCTAGGGCCAGCGCTGAGTGACGTGCTACAGGCCGCAGTAGAGTGGGCGCCAATGGTCGGGCTGGACTCGTTCGAGCCTCATCATTCGCCCGCTGGTCCCAGTCCCTGGAATTCCGGGATCATTGTTTGCTGTCGCGCCGCCGCGGGCACACCTTAGACCTGGCACACCACACACACCCTGATTTTCTCCCATTTGCGCGATGTGGCCTCAGAACTTTTGCGAACCTGCGTGTGCGCGGGCGCCCGCTCCAAAACCAACAAGCAAAAGTTTCGACAAGGGCAGGCCCGGGGCGACAAATTCGCGGACAAATACTAGCGGCATTTTGCCCGCCCCAGCACAGCCGCGACGACGTGACTAAATGCTCCCTGAGGCCTGAGACAATTTGTCCATTCCCTTTTAGCACCTGGCCAAAAGTTTGGCCAGCCGCCGAACTTGGAGGTCAGCAATCAGGAGGACTCCCAGGGCTCCCTCCAGCCAGCCAGCCAAACAAACCCCAATCAAGCCCTGATCGGAAGAAATGAGGTCACCAACCAAACGCAGCCCGACTGGGCGTTGGAGCGGTCGGTCGGTCTGCTGGCACCCCTCCAAGTTCATACGCTTGGGTCGGTCAATGTCTGTCAATGTACCATGGGCAACATAGCGACAACAATTCTGGACAGCAGGTACCTAGGGTAGCTACTAGCTAGGTTGCCCGCCCGCCGTCAAGCCTCCCGCCTCCCGCTCACCCTCCCCTGGCTGGAATGAATGATGGAAGGACACCCCCTCCCTTCCACAGCCATATTTTGCCCGCGTGGCTGGTACAAGGAAGGGCATGGTGATTGAACCGCGTGCTCTGTCTCTGACTGCCATCTTTTTCCTTCGCCATTTCCGCCTTTTGTTAGTGGGTCACGCAGCCTTGCCTGTAAAGGCCAACCAGCGTTGACTTAATGCAGGCATTTGCCCACTCTACTGGACTCTCCTGCACTCTCCTTCCGTTCCGTCCCAGGATGCTTGATTCCTCGCTTGATCCCTTCCTCTCCGATATATTTTGATCGATAGATGGTTTCCGTAACGGTTCCGTCTCCTCCTGTCGTTCGTGCCTCGTTTGCACACATCACTGACCCCCCCCCCCCC
>PYST01000118.1:75176-87153 GCA_003049485.1 Ophioceras dolichostomum
CCCCAATCTTGCCCCGAACTCAGTTGCCCTTGACCCTGTCCCTGCATTAGTCGACGTCGTCGGGCCTTCTTGTGCCACCGCGTCCGTTCTTTCCCATCGACTCTCCATTCCTGGCTCACATCTGTTCTGTGGGCAGAGCATAAATGTGCTCTAATCCCCAGACTCTCTCCAGCCGAGAGGGTCCATGCTCCCTCTCCTAGAACAGCACTTCTTCTCTCGTTCCATGCCCCCCATTTGCTCCACATCTTATCACACTCTACCATCCTTTGTTTAACATATTTATCCTCCTCTTCAACAAGTCCTGCCAGTCAGCCATCCAGCCGCGGCGTCGGACTTCACCTTCGTCTAGCCGAACAACACCAAGCGCACTCCCCCACCTCACCCCTCTCTCCAAGGCTCGTGCCCTGCTTCGACGAGAACGAGGCCCAAGCACACCACGCACCACCCCCTCGTCGAGCCTCGAAAACTTCCAGCCGTCCTGACGACGACGCCGCCTTAAACCCTTTCCCCTCCCCCCTAGCCATCTCTGTATGGCACCGTCAATCTTCATCGAGACATCGCCAAAGGGGAAGCACCGATTCGTTATGAAACGCTCGCACTCCCACCGCGAGCACCGCACCCACCACCACCACCACGGCCACTCCTGCGCGGACGTAACTTGGGAGCAGTGGGAGGAGCTCTTCGAGCGCGAGGGCGCCCTCCGGCGCGAGAACGACCTGCTCCGCCACGAGGTCGCGGAGCTCAAGCGCCTGCTCCAGGTACGCGACGGGGAGCTGTATCACTGGCAGGTCAAGTGCCACAACCAGGAGATCGAGATCCGGCGCCTGCGCGAGGACGACTCGGCGGTCCGCGAGGAGAACCGCGCCCTGTCCGACCGCGTGCGCGAGCTCGCCGACAAGCTGCTCGTGTGGCGCGAGCGGTTCAAGAGGCAGGAGGGCAAGACGGAGGCGCTGCGGGCGGACAACGCCGCGCTCGCCGACAAGCTCAGGCACAAGGAGGACAAGCTGGCCAAGGTCGAGGGCTACATCGCCAAGCTGGAGGAGACCAACGCGAGGCTGAAGGCGGACCTGGCCGTGCAGAACGACAACGTCGAGCACCTGCACCGCAGGTGCAGGCGGCTCGAGGACGAGAACAGCTACCTGAAGCGCAAGCTGGAGTACTACGAGAGCGTGCCGGAGCCGCACTCGCCACACAGGAGAAAATGGTGGCCATAGGTTGTGTTTTTCTTTAAACTATTCTCGCTTTCTTTCTTTTTCTTTCTTTCTTTCTTTCTTCCTTTCTTTCATCTATCTTGTATTCGCCTCCGCCTTCTCCTTCTCATTCCCCCCTCGCTTTGCTCCGGTTACCTTTTATTCGCGGATTTGCTACTTCACGTTGTTACGATAGGTTAGTTGGCAGGATTGCGGGAAGAACGCTCATTATACCCCCCGCTTCTGGCTATTTGATGAAGGATATTGTTTCTCTGTGGACTGTCTGTGGCGGTATAGTTCCCCCGACATCTGTTGTCTTCTTTCTTGCTTATTATGTATTACTTTCTTGTCCTTTAACTTATCATCTTCTGTTACTGATGAGCCGTTTTGCTGCAACTCTCAAACTACCCCTGACCACTGTGTAGGAATTATTTCCTTCATTCTCTTCGTCTCCTGTACATACTTGCAACATCTCCCACCTTGTTCGGCTGCCTTCGCGCCACGGGTTGGGACATTTCACAATAGGTAGCCAACAGAATGAGCAAAGTTCCAGCCTCCCGTTTCAGGGGACTGAGAATTCCTGCCACAACAAAAACTGACTCCTCGCCACCAATTTACATCCCAGGATCCCCGGTATGTGACCTGCTGCCACCATCACGCCCCTGAATGTCTCCTGGAATGTAGTCCCATGTGCCCAACTGCGAAGGGAAGGAAGGCGCGTTGCGCCCCGAGTCGCACAGTAACCGTGTCTCGCCCCGGAGTCACGCGAGGCGGTTCCAGGACATGCGTTGCAGCCTTGTGCGCCATCTTTTGTCTTAGACAAGCATACCCGTGGCTGGTGGTGGGGAAAAAAGGCACCACTATTCTGCGGCGGGGTAGGTGTAAGTCCAGTGCCTCTGACCTATTGGAAGCGGGGTAGGAATGGAAGCATCTGCCATCATCACTTTACCACACATTATCTACCTGCTACCAGGTATGTAGTATCAGATTGAAAGGGAGAAACACAAGGCCCGAGGCTGGGCAGGCAGCATAGAAAGGAACGAACCCTTGCCCAGCTGAACGACGTGCTGCAGTGATGCATCCTCCGAGCCACAGGCATGATTTCCATCTGAGTCTGGCACAGTTGATGCTGTTGGTCCAGGAAACACACTTAGTTACAGTGGGCATTTCAGGCAACGATGCACGATGGAATGCCTTCCCGGGCCGGCCTGTGTGGTGTGGCCTAGCACCACCAAACACCATACCTGCCGCAGTCCGGCGGACTCTAGTGATGTGCGGTGGGCGTGTGTGTGCTGACATGCAAGGTAACAGACATCGACCCTGAGGCTAGATAGACCCTTGGAGCCACCGGATTTTTCAAGCGCCGCGAAGCTACCTCTACGTATGTGGCGTCCCGACTTGCAAGAACAATACGGGAAAACAAAGCCAAAAATAAGAAGAGGCGACGGGTTTCTCAAACGGCTCTGCATGAACAAATCAACTGTCGAAATCGGCTTCGTCGGTGAGAGCAAAGACCAGCCAGCCAGCGAGCCATCCAGCCAGTCACAGGAAATTCCTCGCAGATACGAGCCGGAACTGGCACTATGAACGCCACGGCGCCTAGCCCCAGCTCTCGCGACATTGATTCTCGATCTAGAAATGTATAGCGGCCCATCTGTGAGGCCGTTGATATGCCCCAATAGGCCAGCTGCAGTAGCCAGCGGGGAAAGGCGGGATTCTGAAAACAAGCGGTGGTCGTAGCGTAGAGGCGTAGAATGTTCCGAAGAGGCCAAGGAAGAGCTGAACTAAATAGGCCCGTGTTCTAGAGTCTGACGATAGGTACGGGACCGAAGAAACAAAACGGCATAAACCGTCCGTCCCCTCACCTGCCACGATCGGTGATTGTGCAATTGGAACCACAGGCGTGCATGATCCTCAGGCCCCCAATTCGCGGGAGGGTCCAGCAGGTCAAGGGTTCGGTCCTTCATCCGGCCCAGGCTTAGGCCTGGGGATTGTCGGTGCCTCATCTGATGGACTGCATAGGTACGGAGGGAGGAATATGTACGGGGCATATTGGAGGCACGAACACAATCAAGTGTTGTCGAAGGAGATATCGAATTTGAATGCTGACTGAGGAGTCATCTCCATCTCAACCCCCAAGCCGTTATCTCCATCCTCCCGAAAGGGAGATCTGGTCCGCACCTGAGCGGATTAAGCGCTCCGGCCTCAGGTATGGAGGGCTCAGCCGCCTCCTTTTGAAGCCTGATCCTTGACGATAGCACGGAGCCTCAGCCAACGCGAACAAGCCAGGGCATCCCCTTGTCGTCGGTTCGGTGACCGTCTTTGAGAGGAAAGGTGTCAAAGAAAAGCCGAAGATGGGTTACACATAATAGACGCGCGCGCGGCCGAAACTCACGACATCGCTTTCAGCGCTCGCCTGTTTTGAAAATCTGACATGCAGTGGCGTCGTTCGGAGAGAATCCCCGCCATTCGCTTCTCCCTCCCATTGACGTACACTTTTTGCCTCCGAGTTTCTAAATATGAAAAGCGAAGATAATCAGGTGAGACGGTAATATCCTTTCCTTGCTGTTTGAAAAGACCCTCTGAGGCTGACCGACTAACCCCAGGAAAGCCTTTCCTAGCCTAGGACGGACGGACTCCCGCTGCTGGCTTGGGCTTAGAAATAGGTATATCCCGGCAGACCCTGGTCTCCGCCTTATTGTAGAGAAAGTCCGCGTTTTTTGCCACTCCTGCGGAAGCTATACTCGGCATTATTCCATTCCACTCCACTCGCAACAACATGCTCGCACCGAGGCATGCCAGGCAGGCAGGCATGTAAGTCCGCGTCAGGATACTGCCAACACTCAAGAGACACACGGAGGCAAGAGGCGGCAGTGTGTGTATGTGTATGCCGTGCGTGGTTACATTGCCGCCATTAATCATGATGGAACACAAGGGTAAGGTACGTAGAATTTGATGATGATGATGATGATGAGGATGATGAGGGGTAACAGCCTGAAGTGATCATTCCACTCAGCTGAAAACAATAATTTCGAGAGTTCGATGGGTGCTACAGATCTGGAAGCCTAGCTTGTTGTCTGGATGCCTCGCCAACATCATCATCGGCACGACCACACAAAAGCCGCCACGAACGAACCAATCCCGAATATTCCGTTCTATTTCCCCTCATCTTATCTTTTAGAGAAGGCATCCATGCATCCATCCAGCCCAGATCACCCCTCAACGAATCACACATGATAATTGGCAAGTCAGAAAAGAGGCTCCCCCGAAACCAACCCGGCTGGCCAGCCAACCTGCTGTCTACCGAGGCCCATCCGTTCCCGTCGCTCGGCAAGGAAGGGAGACAATAGCATCTCGACACACAAACCTCCTGTTGATCGTGGACCTGGTTCTGGCCCTTTTCTTTCTACTGGCTCGCCACATTGCTGCGCCATGGAGACGACAGACAAAGAGGTCCATTTTACAGTGATGACGGGCATCAGAACCCACATCTCCCGTGCATGTGTGCATACAGACCTACATCATCTGCGAGCACTCTGATTTGTGCTCTTTTTTTTTCTGGTTGTTTTGTTTCTCCTCATTTGTTCACGCGGTCTGGTTGGCTGGATGGATGGATTGGCAGATGGACGGGTCTCTCAAGATTCTTGTCAAAAACTGCACACTGCACCGCCTAGCCTGCCCGCCCGCCGCCGGTCCGCCACCTGCCAGTTGGAGATTGGCGGCTGTAGGAGGGGGCAACGCACGCCAAAACGCATGCAGACGGGAGGAAGGGGAAATGGGCAAATGAGATTCTTCGTTCACGTTTTTGCAGTTTCGGTCGGTCGTTGACTTGCAGGACACAGGACCATCCCGCAGATGGTTGCAGACAAGAACAGCACAGATCAGACCGCTGCTTGGTGCTGAGTGCTTGCTTGCTGCTTGCATTCTTGACCGCCAGAAATCGCGCATATATCATGGCTGCTATAAGGGTTGGTTCTGTTCGAGTGAATGAGCTGGCAGGCTGCTGTCGCAAAATGCCACATTGACCGATTGCCGTTTTGGGGTGGCTGCTGGTGGCTTTTGGCCTGCCTCCCTCCCATGCCCGCCTCTTTGCCGGAAGGTCATTGCTGTTTTGTGTCGGCCAGTGATGGGTGCTGCTGCTTGGGAGCGCGGTCGCCTCCTGCTGCTGGCCGCTTTTGGCGGTGGTTGTGATGCTTCCACTTTTCCGCCGCCGGGACTCAGAACCCTGTCCTGTCATCTGTTCGTGGTTGCTGGTTTCCCTTCAAGGCCTGGCCGCGCATCCCATGATGGCCTTTTGCGGTCCCCAATGCGCGACCGCTTCTTCAACGGGGAGGAGGAGTGAATTCGGGGGAGCCGCGGTGCGGCGACGCCCCCATGTCGGATGGCCTCCGGCCATCAACGCGGCACATTTCTAATCATGGAAGCAGAAAGCCAGGTCAGGCAGGGTTCGAACACGAGCCAGGGTCAGTTCGTTGCTTATCTGCTTGAACTTCGACTGGCCTGAAAGAAACACGTCAGCCAGTAACACAGGAGCACCTAGAATCGACCATGTGTTTTCCGGCATTCCGGTTCTTGAAACTTGTTGATTGTACCTCAATCAGCCCACGTTGGTTGCCTTCTTTGCCTTCTTTGATCTGGGTTTTGGTTTTGTTCTCTCGGCCATTTTGCTGCTCTTTCGGCCTCGGCTCTGAAGTGGTGTGAGTGGACAGTTCGAAGTTCTTACAGAACCACAGCATATGCTTTGAATCGTCGCAACTGCGTCATTCTGAAAACAGCTGAGACTCTCGTAAGAGTTGAATTTGGGGGCCAACTTTCCGGGATCCGGATAGAAGTTGGCATCTCCTGACTCCTTCAAAGAGCGACTTCTCAGCGAACCTTTCAGAGACGCTTCACACGATGTCAATATCTCCATTCTGAGGGGCTGTCCTTGAGGGTCCTTGGAAGCTTGGGGTTTTAGGGCCTTGGGCTTCGGGGCCTTGGGCCTCAGTTTTCTGGGGGGATCTCCCTCGGGAATCGGCTTGTGGGCCACAGGGATCACCACCCAGGGCACCGGACAAACTCTCAAACAAGGGTTCCTCTCAGCCCTGCGTGACAAGGATGACCAGGTCAAGCCACAGACTGTCCCTCCGAGCCACTCATTGGTGGCCTCCAGGATCGTCATAGCGAGATTTGGCGTTCTGAGCAAGTGATGGAGAGCACCCAAAGAATAGAATGGAACAGAAACGAAGAGAAGAGAACCCCAACCAACGTCCCGACGCGCGTGCGGCAGGAGGAGGTTGGAAACCCTTGCATCCAATGCATAACAAACGAGAGGAGGATGATCATAGGAGGAGGAGAGTGAGTCAGAGGTAGGTGGCAGTTAGCGCTGCGTACGCTCGCACAACTCAACGCAGGCAAAAGACTGAAAGTCAGGCCTTGGCTCCGAAGCGGTTTAACAACTCGCAACACCAATGTGTACGTGCCACTCCAGGACGCCACTTCAGAACCCCCTTCTTCATCCTCCTGATTTTTCTGCTCCTTCCCGTCCAGTCGAATGTGTCTAATTCATGACCAGCCATTCAACGAAGAGGCAACTGACCGGCGGCATATTTCTTGCATGCTCCGAGAGCGAAGTGGGCCGAGCAGGAGGAGGGGGTGTACGCGTACCCGTTGTTAGTGGGAGGTTCTGGCGGACCACCAAAGCAGCGAGACAGAGCCTCATTGCGAACCACAGGAACTTCGTCGGTTCAAGGACGCCGCTTGCAGCTTCCTGCAGCACCAAGTAGGCGACCACTCGGAGGTGGAGCCATTTCAGTGAGGACTCGAAAAAGGATCAAGTCAATGACGGCAATGGAAGGGCGTGCTTGGGCCACGATTCCTTGGTAGCAGCGAGAAGCTTCCAAATCAGCAAATGAAGCAAACGGCCAGTCCGACCACCTCCCCCGATCAACGCAGTGAACCCGCAATGAACCGCCGACACACCTTGACGGGATCGAATTGGGTGATTATTGGAAGTTGAAAAAGTGTTAGAGAGGGGGCAGGCGTTGGAATGTTGTGTGTGGGTGGTGGAGGGGTTGCTAGCAAGCACAGCCACGACAGAGAGGCCAATCCGACCAAGGCAGATTCCCCCTTCCCCCCTTCCCCCTCCCCTCACGGGAGCTACCAGCTGCCACGGCCGACTCAACACTCTCTTTGAGGTCACGAGGATGAGTGGCGGCAATAATGCCTGTCGGGCTTTCTTTCGCTCCCACAGCAGTCGGAATTGTCAGGGCCTCCATTGTGAAACTGCGGACGTGCTGCTTGTCGCTGCTGTGTTCCCGCGTTGCCGTCAATGTCGTCCACCCGTGGCATACACGATACATGTACTCAACCGTGTGCGGTCCGAGACGCGACGCGAAGGCTCAATGAGGGGAGCACGAAGAGAAACTCACTTAAAATCCTTGTCAGCGACGAGGGATCCAACTTTGAGAGCCGCAATGCACCACAAGGTCGGTATTTTCGAAGGAGCCGTCCAGAGAGGTGAGCTGCCTGGATTCGCCGGCCCAAGTGACTCGACCCCTGCTAGGAGGGCCTCCATTGTGGAGCCAAAAAGCGACATCCATCCCTGTCGTTTTGTCCCCGCCGCAGAGATGCGGACCGCCTGCCGGCTCCTGCCTTTTCTCGTGCGCTCAAATTTTTTTTTTCCCCTCCGCACCATCGTTGTCGGGGGGAGACTGACCTGGACAAAAAATAACCAAAGAGGCGTGCACCCACACACCCCTCCATTTGGCTCGCGACCTGCCACTGGAATGCAGTCGCTGCTAGCTGCTCGCTGTTTGCTTTCTGCTGTTGCTTGACTCTTGGCCGGTTCGAGGAAGGGGCGTGTGGTTCGCGAAATCGTTCGCTTCTCCTGCTCCTGCTTGCCGGCGACTGGAAGAAGGCAGCTGCCTACCGCCCCTCTCGTCGCCATTCCCTCCGCGCATCCCCCCGTCTCCTGCTCATATTTTCTATTTTCCATGTGAGTGTTGTAAATAAATATAATGGGAGATCCGGGCTCAAGCGGTAAGGTGGTGGGTTTATTCTCCTCTCTTTCTCTTCATCAAACTCCTTTGATCCTGTTTACAAGAAGCAAATTTCTCCAAGGGGCATTAGCCATCCCCTATATAACCAAGAGAAAAATTTTCGTTTCTGGTTATTCGGCCTGAAGACGAACCCCCTGCCACAGTTACCCAATCCGCTTCAATTTCCCCCTTGTTCTTTGGTGCCCGACCAAAATTTCGGCACCCGCACATTCCTTCTCCAGCCGTAGCTCAGAGCCTTACCTCGCTCCCCAGTCCCTGTGCAGTGTGTCGCACCCTTCCAACGAGCTCTGCCACACTTCCGTTTGCACCCTTCCTGCGGGTTGCCTCCAGCCTACGGCAACCATCTATCCCCCTCCACCATATATAAACAAGATCTGCCCACATACTCATACATCTCGGGCACCTTTGCAGCAGCGCCCTCACATCGCTCGTCAAATCAGCACTCACCAACACATACATACCTCTTTTTCGTTGCTGGTCCTGTTACTAGTTCACGCAGCCTTGCTTATCACCCCGCCATCCCTTGCGGGTACCTGCTTTACAAACCAGCACTTTCTGTCATTCATAAACCAACCAACCACCACCACTCCTCTTATAACCACAACAATGGCGGGGCAAGGAAGAGGAGTTCGCTTCAGCGACTCTCCTCCAGGTGGGTCACGAAGCACCCGATACGCCTACGCCAGCGACTCGGGCGTTGGATCTTCTGGCGACGAACCATCCAGCCGGCGGGCTAACCCGAACCGACCGTTGTCTGAAGCAGAAGAAGCCCAGAGGAAATTCAACAGCCTTCCCGACCTACAAAGCGCCTATACCGAAGTCTACAACTCGAACGAACAGCTCCTGGGACAAAATCAACAGCTCCGGGCACAGAACGATTCGCTCACCCGAGCCAACGCAGTGCTCGCCCGGGAGAATGCGACGGTTACCAGGGATCGCGACAGTCTCTTCGACAAGAAGCTGCGCGCCGAGGAGAAGAGCAAGGCGCTGGAGGCAGAACTCGAAGAGCTGAAGCGCAAGTACAGCGAAGAGAGATCACTCCGCGCAAAAGCCGAAGACACAGTGAAGGACTTGAGCCACGACATCGCCCATCTGCGCGCCACCAACAATTACTTGCAGCACGGCCAGAGTGACCCCGCGCCGCCTTCATCGTCGGGGTCTTCGACCGCTGGGGCGACCTCGGGCTCATCAAAACACCGCAAGCAGCGGCCAGAGGAGAATGAAAACCTGCGAGAGAGGTTCGAGCGCGAGCCGAAGTCCACAAGCACCAAGTCGCGTCGCATGAGCAAGAACTATCTAGAACCGTACGGGCCACCCGCACCATCGAACATGGTGCCGCAACCAGTCAACTACCAGACCGCGACCGGCCCCAGCACGACATACATCCCTCGCTCTGCCCCTCGACCCGTCGTTACCGTCCCAGCAGCTGCCCCAGTCCTGATCGCGCAAATACCTGTCATGTCTCCTCACACCCCTCAGACATTCGGCGAGGATGGCAATTACCACCAATACCCTCTCCCGCCTCGAAGATCTGGCTAGGCCGTTGCCTTTCTTGTCTCTCCATTGGCATCCCTCCTGTCGCTGCGCTCCAGGTCCCATCACTTCACAAATACAAAATAACATTAAGATACCCCCTATTCCTTCTCTCCTTCGCTCCTATACTGGGGCGCGGCGATGATGAGCCTCGATACCCCTCTATTTTTGTTGTTTCTTTGGGTTTGGCTTTTTTTTTTTTCCCTCACGGATTTGTTTGTTGGCCTTCCCGATGCGGAACGGCAACTGCCAGGCAACGTGTGCGACACACGGACGGATCCTCGCATATGCGCCAGACTTCCCCCAACGGCACAATCGCCCACATCCCAATTACCTGGATCTCTGGTTTCTTGCGCATTCCCTGACCCAAGCACCCGCAGACGTCCTCGCCCGGCAATTCCATCCCATTCCATCCCAATGGCTGGCGATTCATTGTTTGCGCAGCTGCCCATCGCGCACGCACGGCCCAAATGGCAGCCCACCTTTGTTGTCCACCTTGGCTCAATCGGCGATGGTGGGGCAATGTGGGCTTCTGCCTAAGGGTCCTGTGTTTCTCCACAGACCACCTGCCCACTGCTGCCCGCAATCACCATGCCCCAGCCGCTATCGTCCACAATAGGGCTGAGTCTCGCCACGGTGGCACCGGTCCTCAATGGTCGCGTCGTCTGCCGGGGGAGTTGCTTGATTCCCCTCCACGATCGGTTCCAAGAGGTTGCGGGGGGACCCAGCCTACCGGCAGCTGCCTGGGAGCTTCCCCTCTACCCCTCCAAAGCACCTGACCTCCCATCCCTTGAAGCGACTCGAATGCTACCAGAGTGGTTAGAGGTTCGATGGCGTCTGGGAGCACGCGATATGCACAATACTCGACCTGCATGTATGCACGGTCGAGTCACCACCGGTCGCGCCCAGGCAGCTGCTGGTCAATTCGCATTGCACCATCCTATTTCGGGGTTGGCCTCGGAGGCAGAAGGGAAAGCACCACCACCTCTCCGTACTGTCTGTCTCCTTTGCAATCCCTCTACTCTGGAGGACAAAGATCGAGAGCAGCACAAAAAAGATGTTCTGACATTTCCTCCCTCTTTCTCTCTCTGTCTCTCTTTTGGCGGTCATGTTGTACGACTCATGGAAAAATCACTGGCGTTGGTACTGTTCTGTCAAGTTTCAACAAGCTTATAGACACTCATGGATGGGATGGATGGGAGGGATCTTTGACGTCATGTCCTTTAAATCGGACTTCCTTCTTCACCCTGTTTTATTTTTTCCTATCTCGCCTACCATATGTTGTACTTACACTGTACGTTGCTGTTCGTGCTGTACAACATATACACCTCTCCATCTTAACGTGTCGGAAGGGATCTTCAACCAGCTGTTGCACTAGATAGACTCGATTTCGTATCTTGTTTTTTTCTGCTCTGCGAAGTATCACAAGCTACTGCTCGCCTGCCAAAATATACGTTGTATTTCGGATGACCTAAGTGATCACCGATCTCGGTGTTCTTTCCCTCGATCTCAAGAGCCTCGGCCTCCGTGAGGAGAATAGATGCGTCCTATCCTGTTTCCTTGATGGAAGTTGCATTAGTGTCATAGCCGTGTACCCACACATCCACAGCAACATAATCCTATAGTCCGTCCCCGGACATCGTCTCCGGCTGCTGCATCGTATCCTGCGCTGTGACTCATTTACAATAACTCGACCTCCCATTTCCCATTTCCCAATCCAGAGCAATCTGTCTCTCGCACTCGTCGACCTTACGGCTCGGATTATATCGAACTTTCAACGACAGCCAACCATCGCATACCGTTCCTCCGCTCCCAGGCACACCTTACCCTCTGACTCCTCGCGTCGTCATCATCGACACATTCCTGCATGGTACCTACCTACTCACGACATTTTGATACCTACCTACCTACGATCTGGACTAGGTACCTACCTAGTCAGCTGCTGCAAACATGAAGATCTTCCCTTCCCTATCGCCCGACCTCTCCGAGTGGGCCCTCAAGCAGCCTGTCTTCTTCGTGGCCACGGCCCCGACGTACGGGCAGCACGTGAACGTCTCGCCCAAGGGGCTGACCTCGAGCACGCTGGCCGTCCTGTCCCCGAACAAGGTTGCGTATATCGATCGGACGGGGTCGGGGTGCGAGACTATCGCTCATTTGCGAGTAAGACATAAACGCCAACTACCTACCTAGATGCCTACCTAATCACCATCAACC
>PYST01000118.1:87234-103715 GCA_003049485.1 Ophioceras dolichostomum
CACACACACACACACACACTCTCTCTCTCTCTCTCTCTCTCTCTCTCTCTCTCTATGGAGGGAGTCATCATGACAAGTCGGAAAACAGCTAGCTCCTGCCTCGTTCGTCATCACCACCCCCACACGACACCACATCACACTTCGTCCCGCCACACGTCTATATCCAGATCCCTACCTACCTTCCTGCCGTGCCAACGCGAACACATAAGAGCAAGACGCACCTGCAACTCGGCACGTGGCGAGTTACCTACCTACCTACGTACCAAGGCCACGCATGCTGATCACTCACACCTCCCGCCCTCCCGAAAACAGGAAAACGGCCGCGCAACGATAATGTTCATGTCCTTCGGCGCCGCCCCGCGCATCCTTCGCCTCTACTGCACGCGCTCCGAGATCGCCGAGTGGCCGACCGACCAGTCCCGCTTCATGGGTCTGCTGTCGGCCATGGGCCTGGCGGGTCGTCGGCCGGATGCTGCGAGGGCCGTGATCGTGTTCGACGTCTTCAAGGTCACTACTAGTTGCGGGTATGCCGTTCCGCGCGTCCGACTGTCGTCTCCTTCGCCTTCTTCTGGGGGAGAGAAAGGTGGAGAGGGAAAGGAGGGTGGAAAGGGAGAGGAAGGAGAAGTGCAAGGAGAAGGGGAAGGAGGGGAGAAGGAGAAAGAGAAAGATCCGGAGCTGGCCGTGTTTGAAGACCGAAACACGCTTGATTTCTGGGCGGCTAAGAGGGAGATCGCTGGGGACGCGCTGGATTACCAGGCGAAGAACAATGCGGTGTCGCTGGATGGGCTGCCGGGGTTGAGGGTTGCGAGGAGGCATGCGGGACGGTCGGTGTTGTGGGAGGATGCGAGGGCGTGGGTTGGGAGGGTGGTGGCGCAGAGGGAGGGGTTTGTGGTTGGGGTTTTGTTTGCGGTGCTGGTTTGGGGTGTTGTGACGAGGTTTGGGCTGGTGATGGGGGTGGAGGTGTGAGGTGTGAGAGTGAGATGTGGGAAAAGGGGGGTGATAGGGGGTCGATGGTTGTTTGGGGGCAGGGCAGGTAGGTTTCTTTGTGCTTCGTTGATTTCTTTTCCATGACTGCGAGCCACTGACTGCTGGTTGTTTCATTCCTGGTGCGCAACCACTGATGGTGGTGCGGAAGGTGGTAGGTAAGGTAGTTGGTTTGCGTCGCTTCTGCTCTGACTTGTTTGTTGCTCACCTTGACGCCTGCAGGTGTTCTTCTGCACTCGCATATGCCTTTGTGCGCTTTACACTCATTGTCAGTCGTTTGGGGATACAATCACTTCAGAACATGCGCATCGCCCAAGTACCACGACTATATTTTTCAACCCAGAGGCTTTCCAAATCTTTGGTTTCTTTTCTCTTCCTTTCGAAATGCCTATCCGTAGCGGTCCTCTCTTGCCCAGGGGCAGCCAGGAGAAGATACATGCACCCCATTACGCTCCCCTCGTTAGCTTGAACTCTTCAGAGAAATGCACTGCTACCCCTGAACCTCCACAGGCATATTGGCTGTTCACTGCTCGGTTTGTTACCTGGTTCACTCGCATCTAGTCGTTGATCTTGCAACGGTAATCATGCCAGTCGTCCCCGGCCACACCATACCACCGCTCATCTTCCGCCGGGAAGAATCCCCCGGTGACCGAACGGCCTGGATCGTACTGGCGGTCCTGGTTCCGCTCGTCGTCGTGGCCGGTCTCTGGGCCTACTGCTCGCGTAGCAGCAACTCCGACTGCCATCTCCGGACCGAGAGAGCCGACGCTCCCGGCCAAAGGGGCGGAGGCGGGGGCGAGCTCGAGGAACAATGGCGCGGCGGCAACAAGAAGACATCCCGCCGTGACGCCGCCGGCTGGCTGGCGATCCCGCGACGCTACCGCCGTCGTCTTGATGATGACTGTGGTGGCCATGGCCATGGCTACTGTGACGTCGACGTCGAGCGTGCGGAGGACCACTGCTGCTGCTGCTGCTACTCCGACATTGAGCAAGCGAGAGGGGACTGGCTGGCGACGACGGGCAACCTCACATCTGTCAGCCTCCCTGATACTCCTCCTCCATTTGAGTGTTGGCCACCGCTCCCGGTTTGCCGGCCTTCTGCGCCGCTACCACCGGCATCATCCACAACACCCGACAGTTGCACGACCAGACCTGAGGAGAATGAGGAGGCTGCAGGACCTTCGGACGGCCACGGGTTCTGTGGCGATGCTGAACATTGTTCTTCCACGCCGTCAGAGGAAGCCCAGGTTCGGGGCCGGTTGAGGATACGCCGTCCACAAGCGCGATCACCAGCAGCGATACTTCGGCCCGGCATCAGTTTCGGGACCCTAATGGAATTTGTAGCTTCGGCTGCTGCAACTGGAGGATAGATCTCTGGGATTCTTTATCGGGTCGAGCATTCAAGGACATCTGGTGTCCTGTGAACGGAGGTATGACTTCCACAGGTTCGTCATGGCGGGGAAGGAGGATGAGGTGGCGGTTTTGCGTTAAGTTGAGCGCTTCCGGCATGTGTACTCATATCTGTACTGATTTGGCCATAGTTTTTTCTTCTCGTCGTATTCTATGCGAAAGAGCGTTGCTTTCACTCTATCCTCCCCATTGTAATCCTGACTGTTAATGATAAACACTGGAGGTGCGCCCCGCAGTCCCAACCGTGTCCATTTCTCTATCAACACATCCACCAAGATATCTCATATCACGCCTCTGAGGACACAGCGGTAATTCTTAGTTGTTAGTTGTACTTCGGAGGTAGACCCAAACCTCCTTTCACCAGGGACAATGATGATTTCTGGAGCTCTAGACCACTCCAGGTCCGGCACCCCAGTGAAGTCTGCTCCGTTGAGCCTATACGTTGAAAGCATGTGCTTCCGCTTTCATGTACTCAGATGGCAAGCCATTCTTTGTGAAAGCATGTGCTTCCGCTTTCATGTACTCAGACGGCAAGCCATTCTTTGCAGGTCTGTCGTCTTGGTATCCGGTGGGACGTTCGGTCAAAATGGGTTGTGCCCAAGGCTCGCAAGCATCAAAGCAGCAGCATCCAGGGGTTCAGCGGATTGTTATCAAATGTTCCGATGTTCGCCGAAATACCTGCGCAGCTAACCTGAGTTGTGTTGTTATACATCCCATTTGGGGAATGGGAAAATAAAGGCTTATATATGATGAAGGCCCCAAGAGTTTCGGTGTTCATATGCCCCGTGCTTGTCAATCAGTCTGGCCCAAAAAAGGGGGCAATAATCCTTGCTCTGTTTTTTCCTCCTTGCATCCATACCGTATACCATATCCGCCCCAACTCGACCGCACCAACGCATTTCTTCCGCCGTTCATACTTTCGTGGCCGATGGCTTAGAAAAGGGCACCTCCGAGGCGGATGGCCACGCTCTTGTTCTGGGTGTAGTTCGCCAGCGCGGCCTCGCCGAGCTCGCGGCCGATGCCGGACTCCTTGTAACCACCTGATGATGACCACGCCTGTTAGCAACTGTGTGCGCCCCAAGATATATGTTTGGGGGATGGAAGTAGAAGGAAAAGGGAGAGACAAACCGAATGGCAGCTGGTGGTGCAGCATGTTGTAGCAGTTGACCCAGACGGTGCCGGCGCGCAGGGCGTTGCTGACACGGATGGCAGTATTGAGGTCCTTGGTGTGGACGGCGGCGGCGAGGCCGTAGTTGGAATCGTTGCCCAGCTTGATGACCTCCTCCTCGGTCTTGAACTTGGCGATGGCGCAGACGGGGCCGAAGATCTCCTCCTGCATGATTTTCATGTCCGAGCGGACGTTGGTGAAGATCGTAGGCTGGATGAAGTAGCCCTTGTCACCGTGGCGGGCGCCGCCAGTCTCGACGGTGGCACCCTCCTCCTTACCGGACTGGATGTAGCCCATGATGCGGTCGTACTGAAGCTGGCTGACCTGGGGGCCCTGGAAGGTGTCCTCCTTGAAGGGGTCGCCGACGGCGTTCTTCTCGGCGCGGGCCTTGAAGGCGGCGACGAACTTGTCGTAGATGCCCTCCTGGACGTAGATGCGGGAGCCGGCGCAGCAGCACTGGCCGTGGTTGTAGTAGATGCCGAAGTTGACCCAGCTGATAGCCTGGTCGATGTCGGCGTCGTTGAAGATGACGTTGGGCGACTTGCCGCCCAGCTCCAGGGTGACCTTCTTCAGGTTGGACGAGGCGGCAGCCTTCATGATGGTCCGGCCGACAACGGTCGAGCCGGTGAACGCAACCTTGTCGATATCCATGTGCGCCGAGATGGCAGCGCCGGCGACCTTGCCGAAGCCCGAGATGATGTTGAGCACACCGGGAGGGAAGCCGGCCTCCTTGACGAACTGGGCGAACACGAGGGCAGAAAGCGGGGTCTGCTCAGCGGTCTTGAGCACGACCGTGTTGCCAGTCGACAGCGCGGGGCCGATCTTCCACGCCAGCATGAGCAGCGGGAAGTTCCACGGGATGATTTGGCCGCAGACGCCGATCTAATAAAGCCGGAGTGTGAGCAGAAGGCACAGCAAGTGGTATAGCAGAAGGTACATCATGGGGTAGCAAAAGGAACAAGGTTCGTGGGCAACAGAACTGGGAAAACACTTGGACAATACAGGCACAATACAGGCACAATGCAGGCACAATTGGTAGGGGGTAGAGAAAAAGGAAAGACCGAAACTCACGGGCTCGTGCCTGGTGTAGTGGAACATGTCCGGGGCAATATCGATGGTCTTGCCCTCGATCTTGTCGGCCCAGCCACCGTAGTACCTGATGCAGCCAGCGACGGCGCCGACGTCTCCCCTCGCCATAGAGATCGACTTGCCATTGTCAAGCGACTCGACGGCGGCCAGGAGGTCAAGGTTCTCGGTAACGAGGTCGGCCAGCTTGGTCATCATGATACCACGCTCCTGAGGGGTGGTTTCCCTCCAGACACCCTCAAAGGCCTTGCGGGCGGCCGCGACGGCGATATCGACATCCTTCTCGGAGGCCTCGCTGACGGAGCAGATAACCTCCTCAGTGCTGGGGTTGATGACCTCGAACGTCTTCTTGTCAACAGCCTCAACCCACTCATTGTTGATGAACCTGGAGGGCACGATTGTTCGCATTAGCAAGTGTCACAAGTGTCACGGTCGGTGCTGGGGACTTCTCATGGCGGGCAGGGCGGGGTATATCTTCTTCCACCTACAGGCCAGTGGGCTGCTTGTACGTGCCCGTAATGGGCGTCTTCAGCTCAACGAAGAGGTTGGACATGATTGCGAATTGGGTATCAAATGAAGCAGATGAGTGAGGGAGATGGAATCAAGAGGATTGTGTCTTTGAATGGTGGGAGTGATTCACAAACAACAATCCGACCGTTTTCTCGGTGTGTTTTTTGGTGAGTTTGCTTGTAAGCTAGATGAGATGGACGGAAGTGCGAGGGAATATGATGAAAGCTGGAAGTGAAGCTACTCAAAGATGAGGGGAGGGCAGGAGGGGATGTGGTTTATAATGAAGCGGGGTTGGGTTTCCGATATCCATGGAAGCTACCTACATGAGACGGACCGGCGCCGAAAACAGCAGCGACGACTAATCATCACCGTCGAGCTGTCGTACCCTTCAAGGAACCCTCCCTTGGACAGGGATGGCCGACGCGCGAAACAGCAACCATGGACCTTCGGACACGAAGCCCGCCACTGTGTGTTAGATTCACGTATGAGGCGCTCCCTCGCGTCCTCGTTCCCTCGGCTCAATTTCCTGCTTTCCTCCTTCGCTTTCCCCCCTCATCCATCCCCCCATTCCCCCATCATCGAGGGCTCCATCGCACTATCCGGAGCTTCTCACTGGCCCCTCCTCCTCCACAAGTTGGGGAACAAAGCACCCTTTGCCCCGCGATATCTCGCCTCTGGTGGGTTTAGCTTAGATTTGGTGCATTGGCGCCCTTGTCCCCTTGTGTCCCGATGTGTCCCGATGTGTCTTCTTTCCAAAGGGATTTGCCGTTCAAGCGTGACAGAGTGTGGTGGTCAGGTGTTTTGTTCCAGTGTGCCTTCCTTCTTCAGTCTCAACCTCCTTGCTTCCCCGCACTTCCACGTCTGACTCTGGCGCAACTCGTCACCACCATCAGCCCCTGCCAGCAACGCGCCCAGCTTTACCCTTCATGGCAATGTACTGCGAGCAAGCCGTTTTGAACCTGCTAAACCAACTGCGATCGATCCTTTCCGAGAAATCAGCGAATCACCGACGAAACAAAGATCCGCAAGCCCGTTTTTCCCACCAAGAGCAGGGAGCGCAAACTTTATTCTCCCCGCCCCTCCCAGCCGTCCCATCGATCGCTTATGATGGTTGAAAGGAACGGGAAGGACTTCCGCTGGTCAGGCGCCTCAGTTGTACAGACAATCCACAGCCCAACATCTCAACAGGCGATGCTTCCGTCGGGTGGTCTGGTCATCGATGTTGGGGAGCGAACCTCCCCTACCAACTGCTGTGCTACCCCGCACCTACTTAGGGGCGGGGTTTGAACCCCACACACTCAGAAGCTCCCTTCCCCTGTTCTGACCTTTGAAGCGCAGCAAGATATTGATCAGTAAACAGCATGTAAAAGAGATTAAGAAGCTGGATGGACAGGACAAGACGGCCGCCCTACAATGAGACACTGCGTAGGTAGTTAGATGTATTTATCGTCAATCGTGACATCTTGCACTGGTTCGTGGCGGCGACGAGACTCCCCGTCCACCAAAAACGATGAGGTTCCATGAGGTGCTTGGCTCGGCATATTGAGTAGCGAGGGTTGGTGGGGGTTTGACAAAACTCCCAAATGTGTGCCCTCCCTCACCCGCAGATTCCAAGCAGAAGACCAACAACCTGCCTTCGGCATATAGGTACCTACATTAGGCATATTGGTACTTGCCAAAGCTTCTTTGATATACTTGCATTGTTCACCGGCTCGCTCAATGAAACGTCGCTGTGACAATCACGAGAGCGATGTGAACCTCCGTCCCGGTACTCACAGGAAAAACCACAACCAGAGTAATGATCTTCGGTGAGGGGAGTATCTGGGGTGGGTTACCGGGCCTCCGGAAGGCTTCCCTTCTGCCGAGCAACCAGGCAGACGACCGAGACAGCCGAGCCGTTGAATGGGAAGGAGGGCGGACCTTCTACTAAGAGGCACGGCTGAGGAACTTGGATGGGGCCTGACCAGACATCTGGGGAACCTTCGATGGAGGGGCGGCGCGTCACAAGTCTGACACGTCCTGCTCCAGAGCTCTACTCTCACTCGCCTAGCGCAACGTGCAAGCAATGCCCTTGTGGCTGTCAATGGAGATTCCCCATACAAAGCCGTGTAAGTGGTCAGCCATTCGGGTGATCGGATTGCGGCCGCACGGCCCCACGTAGTTGTCCGTGTCAGTGGTATGCAGTAGTGCTGCCAGGGAATGTGATAATTGTGGTAAGGCCGACGAAGAAGCTTTGCGGGGCTGCTTTTTCTGATCCCCGAGACTCGAGTTATCAAGATCCGTTCCGTTTTGCTCTTCGACCACCGTTTTGAGACTCCGCTCTCGGCGTCGTCACTCTTGGGTGCCGTTTTCGGACTTGTACGGAGTATATTTCTTACATATCCTCCATCCACCTGCGCTTATCTTCGGGACATGGCGAGGCCTGACATGGCAACACGGAATTCGCCTTAGCTTTATTCCAGCTCTCTCAGCTCAACTTCACAGTCATCGCCAGGGCCGAGTCTCGACTAGCTCCTATCCACTCACAGACGCTATCAATCGTGATATCACGTGATATATAACGTGATGCAGGATATCTACCTCTGTCCATTCAGTCCAACTGGGTGAAGGGAAGTCCTCGTATTGTTTGTTTCCCTCTTCTCAAGGGAACGGCGAGTGACGAATACAAGTAAGGCGTTTGATAACAGTGACCTTGTTCGACTTCGATGCGAAAGCGTTGAAAACTTAATGCACGATTGGCAGTATTTTCTATTCATCATCGAATTAATTTTGCGTGAAAAAAAATGTGTTGCTCACCGCATGTGTATCTTTTCTTGGGGCAAAAAATAAGGGCAGTCAGGGGTCGGACTTTCTCCGCAATTTTTTTCCGACCTCAATGCCAAGACCGACAACATCCAACTCGTTGTCCGCCGCGATCCGGTCCCATGTGATGCGCTGCGAGACGGTCTAGACGAGCTAATTCTATCGGATGCGCTGAAGCCCTGAAGATATTGACGGGAGCTTTGCCGGCGGCCCAGACATGCCGGAGAACACGCCGAGCGCCGCGGTGGAGCCGGCGCCGGTCACCTCATCAGTGCCCAAAAGCGGTATGCTAGAACCCCTCCCTTCTTCGGCACCATACTCGCAATGTTGGGCGTCTCTGTCTCTTAGAAACGCTTGTATTACCTTGGGCATGCGTCGCGGCGCCGGTGTAAACCCGGCTCTCTGAATGCGCATTGTAATCGCATTGAACCAGTGCTGATGCGACCCCAGCAGATGCAACGAAACCTGAGCCGGCGGCCCCTGAAGCACCGGCTCTCCCACCAGCAGCGGCCCCTGCCCTGGACTTCCCTATGAGCCTTTCCGACTCTATTATGAACGCACTGAAACGGCCTAGGAGTGCCGAACCGAATGATCCCAATGGCGACGAGAAGAGACAGAAGACCCAGCCCGATGCCGCGGCAGCTGCCAGTTGGGACATTGGCGCCCTGCTCGAGAACGCCCTCGGATCGCTGGACGACCAGCTAAACAACCTAATACCCCCCGTGTCCGCCGCGCAGATCAAGACGGAGCCGGATGTCCCCGCTGTCGCTTCCGCTTCCGGTGCCGTTGCTGTCGCAGCGGCACCCAAGGCATCCACGATACCCACGGCGCTTTCAGCTGCACAGTCAACTACCGCGCCAACTACCACAACTGCTGCCCCAGGTGCTGGAAAACAGGAGCAGAAGAAGATGAAATTCTATCAGAGCTCCACGTACATCGTGCGCTCTATGGGCCTGCCTTTATTGGGCACATTGGTGAGTACTCGCCCTCTCTGCACAACAGCACTGGTATGGCGGGTCACGAGGGTCCCGGGTCCCCGAGGCTGACCCAAATTCTTTGTCGGTGCATAGGCAGTTCAGGTGCTCCTCGCACTCTCTGAGAGATCTCGGAGCGAGACCGTTTCGGCGATACGCAGCTCCGAGTCGGAAATTGGCAAGCCATACAAGGCTCTGAGCGCCACCTTCAAGCAAGCACGGAGGATGTTCTCGGAGTCGTCTGCCATTCTACACCCAGACGAGTTGGAGATCAAGGAATCAGGCGACATGGAAACGATACAAATCGCCAATATGGCTACCATCTGCTCGACCGTTTTTGAGTCGGACGACGCGCCCCTGATTGAGGCGCACGACGGCTTCTTGAAGACCTTCTTACCGGAGGGCGGACCTCTAACCGACGACCTTACGGGACTGTTCATAAGCCTGAAAACCCAGGCTTTCATCAGAGCCTGCCCCGAGAATATTGAGGAGGGACCGATGAGGGAGACCCTAGAACGCATCTTCCCAGCTGATGCCGAGGCCCCCTTGAAGCAGTTCCACCCAGACTTGCCACTCTCGCAGACCGAGAAAGTCTTTCTCAGCGCATCGAGGTCACGAAGAGAATGCCTGGCTAATGAAGTAAGGGATTCGATGAAGAGGAGTATGTGCTGGCTGTCCCTTCCCTGCCTACGGCACCCTCCCTACCCTTTTGTGGCATCATATTGCCCCTGCCGCTCTGTGTTTATTGCATAATTGCAAGAGACTAACATACTTTGCAGAGCTTCTGATGATCCAATACCCATGGGTTGGTTTCTTGGACGACCTGAATAAGTACCTCCAGGACAACCTCGAGAATGTCTTGCGGTACGCCGAAAGCCAAGGTATCGAGATTCCTGTGGACGAGGAGGCGGTTGCGGGTATCGACATGGCCCCAGAACTGGACTTATCTGCCTTGCAGTCTGCCGTTCAGGGAGCCTTGGGGGGTCAGGCAAAGGCCGCAACCACAGCAGCGGCGGAAACCTCCGGCTTGGCAGCCTCCTTGACGGATAGTCTAGGCCTCGGCAAGCTTATCCAGGACTCACTGGAGAAGGAGCGGCCACCTGACTCTTCCGCACCACCTGCGGCCAATGGCGTCGAACCAAAAGGGTTGGGCCTGGCCTCTCTCATCGCGGAGAAGTTAGGCGCCGCAAACCCCGCTCCGCAATACCATCAACCCCTGCCCCCTGGCGGCATCCAGAACGGTCAGTCCCACGTACCCCATGAAACCCTCCTGCTCGATAGACCCACGTACCTTGTGATGGGGGGAGGACTAACAGGGAACTTGATGTGCAGGGAACATGCAAAACCATCAATACCTAAACCATATCCATCAGTATCACAGCTCACCCTATGGTACTGCCTACCAAACAGGCTTACCGGCCCCGGCACCGACAGGTGGTCAAGCTCTCGATCTCCCTCCAAATCAAAGCTCGCCTACCACTGTCCTCTACGAACGAGCTCGGCAAGCTGCGGTGGCCAAATCTACTGCTCATGCCAGGAGAGAGGGCTTGCACAGTACGCGCAGGCCCTGGACCCCGGAGGAGGAACGCGCCCTCATGACGGGTCTGGACATGGTCAAGGGTCCTCATTGGAGCCAGATCCTGCAGCTTTTTGGCTCCAACGGCACCATTAACGACATCCTCAAGGATCGAACACAGGTTCAGCTGAAGGACAAGGCCAGGAATTTGAAGCTCTTCTTCCTCAAGACCAACTCGGAGATGCCGTACTATTTGCAGTGCGTCACAGGAGAGCTCAAGACACGAGCTCCCAGCCAGGCCGCAAGGAAAGAGGCAGAAGAGAAGGCTAGAATGAACTCGGAGGAGGAGCTCGCCCGAATCCAGGGCATAAACACCCTTGCCAGCGGTCTTCAGAACAACAAACCGGCGAGCCCTGTGCCGACAGCGCCGGTGTATTCGCCACTGACACCTGGAGGCTCGATCCAGGGTGGAAGGACAGGCAGTCCATCGACGCCAGTTATGGCACCAACCGCAGGAACTAAGGTCCCTATTCCGCCGTCATCGTTGGCCCCTGCCCTTGCGCCAGCGCCAGCGCCAGCGCCAGCTCCAGTTGCGACCATGACGTTGCCGGCGGCACAACAACAGCCACCCATGCCAAGTTCATGTACCGGAGGGGTCACCAGACCAGCGCCGGCTCCTGTTCTGGCGCCTGCACCCCATATCAAGACGGAACCACACGATGCGGCCTCGGGCATCACATACCGCCCGCTGCAACCACAGACTCACGGCCCGCCGCAACCGCGACCACAATTGCCGCAGACGCAACAAGCACAGCAGATGCCAAGGCCACAGCAAAATCAACAGCCACAGCAGCATCCGCCCCGACCACCACCTCAAATTCAGACCCAGATTCCTCCCAGGCCACCCACGGAGCCACTGCTACCGAGGCTACCACAACAACATCACCCTTACTCTCAACCCCAGCAACAACCTCAGAAGCAGCCCCCGGTAACCGCTTCTCGTCCCCCAGCTCAACCACCGACTCAACTCCCTCGAAGTATCCTCCAACAACAACAACAGCAGCAACAGCAGCAGCAACAACATTACCAGCAGCGACCACCAGCTCCCGCACCGCAGCAAAAACCACAGACAGGTTTGCCGCGTGCTCCACAGCCACAACCGGCACCTCAACCACATGTCCAGGCCTCGGCCCCGACCCCGATCCCAGCTCAGGCCGTCGCTCAGGTTCCGGCTCACATCCCGGCTCAAACCTCAGCTCAAGTCTCCACTCAGGCTCAGGGACCTCTGGCCCAGGTTCAACGTCCAACCGCACCCTCTCCACAACAACAACCACAACAGCAAGGCTCATCGACTGCAACCGCCTCAAACACGGTGGACCTGACGGACCCTGGCCCTGAAGCGGTGCTTCTGCAAACTCTGAAAGCTGCGATTTCGGGAGTCTCAGGCTGAGCTGTTTGGGTTGGCTTGAAACACGGAAAATCCGGGCCGATTGTCAGTCACTAGCACTCTTGTTTTCAAGCGATGTGGCGAAGGTATCTTTGGCTTTGTGTGCTGGTAGACCGTCTAACAAGTTTTCCCCAAGTGGCGCGTCCTGGTTGGAACTGCCAAGGATGGGCGCTGATGCCTCATACAAAGGCCACCAACACCCATGCAGTCCACCCACGACGCGACGCCACTCTCAACGTTCGCCACCCAGCTCATACCCCTGAACTGCTGCGTCATTGTAGCGACGAATTCTTGGAAATGGACGAAGGCCCCTCGTCCGAACCTAATCTCACCCCAACGCACCTAAATTCGGGATTCGTATAGTCAAGTCATTCGTCTAACCCTGGAGATGGTTTGGGGACACTGGTATACTGCGGCGGCGAACCACCTTCGCGTGCCTCTTCGTTTTGGTTTCAGCAGCGTTGAGGATTGGGCCCTCCCCCTCTTTTATTAGGCAAACATAGCCACACATTTTTCTGCGTCGTTCGTACCTGTGCTCTGCTACGTGTCACGGAGAGCTTCTCGCCATTCGGCGGTGCTCCAAAGCGATTGGTATAACTGGGACGTGGGAAAGGATACAACAGCGATTTTTGGCATAATGATACCCTGGGCGGGACTTTTGAACGCGCCTAGTTTTCTCTATTAGTCGATTTTTACCCCTGCCTCGACGGCCCACGAGATTCCACTTGCGGCCTCGATTCCTGCCGGCAATCGGCCATCGATCGGGGGGCGGCAGCGGCAGGCCGTCCAACGTGGACTGTGGAGGCATGGGTGCCTGCCGTCAAGGTACTTACCACCGACCTAGGTACATACCTACATAGTATCTATTTAGCAGCAAGTAGCACTACCATCCTTGTCGCCGACTACTTTAGCAGAGGTGTTCACTTGAGAATTATGTCCCACGTTCCTCCACGCGATCATTTCCCCCCTCCAATCTGCTGGCACGCCCCGCCTCATGCTCGACAAACTACAACGTTGATGGCAATAGTGTTCCTCTGATGTCGCACGGCACAGCGCACAGCTAATGGGAGCGCTTAGTCCCCAACGCCTTGTGAAACGCGACCAGTACAGCTCCTTCTGTTACTCAACACTCAACTGCGTGCGTGCCTTGCTTCCTTGCTTGCCTGCTTGCCTACCTCCCCGTCTACTCACCTGACTCCACCACTACACTCCACGTAGTTGCAGTCCACCCGGCCATTCGTGGCAAAGACAAACCTCGGAGCGAGAACTCGCTACGCTCCCGTTGCTTCATCCGACAGCTCCGGACAAGCTGATCAGGCTGGACATGCCCCGAGCCCATACAGCATTACTCCAAGAACACATGACAGCCAAGCCAACGCATCCCACACGCCCCGGCGTGCAGCTGCTGGTCGATGGCTTAGTCCAAGGCGTAGAGCGACCGGACCTGCGTCAGCGGGAGGCTAGGCTGTCGTGATTGAATCGCGATCGAACAAGCAACACCTACACTAACATTCTTACAACGTGGCCCATCCCTGAACCGTCATCGGTGAAACTATGATCTGGTGGCATACCCCTGACTCCCGATCATGATTGTGTCTGGCCTTTTTCTCTTTTTCTCCGAGGCTTCTATTTTGAAGGCCATCCAGGGCTGCCTTGTACGTTCCAACGAGCCCAATATACAACGCCGCAGAGCCGCCTTCTTCACACGCTTCACTCCGCGCTATGACACCGATGTTGGTTAGACGAACGCCTGGCGAGCCGGGACCGAAGTTTGCCTGTGTACCAGGCCGGTGGTGCCAAACGGTCTAAGCTATCACAGGAGGAGAACAACATGAGGAGAGCCCAAAGGAGGCCGCCGCCTCACTCGACAAACATGAGTCACCCAACACCACCTTCTTGTCTCCGTAGCACGAGCAGAAGCCTAGCCGGTAATAGCGGAAAGCAGAGCTCGTCATTTGTTCGCACACATATAAACCCGAGTGAATCCGCTCGTTGGCTGGTAAGATCTCAGGTTGCCGGAACACCATCTGGTCAGACAAGGAAACATTCGACATTCGACATTTGACATTCAACAAGAGACAATCGAAATCGACGCTCGCTCATTTTTCATCATTTTCACTATCATTACAGTCACGTCCGTCTTTCGCAAATATTGCCCCCAAAGCCTCTGGGCATCACTGCCCTCACGACACCGTATCGATCGGAGAAGCACCACCGAAGCAAAGCAGCAAAGCAGAGCAAGGTGGAAGAGGGCAAGCGGTAGGGGGAGGGGACACAATCCACAGACGAACATACCAAAGCGGGACGTCGGGGGAAAAATCATCAACAAACCAGAGAAAGGCAAGGAAGACAGGATCAAGAACACATTGTCAGAAGCACAGCCAGGACGGGGCGGACGCAGGACGCAGGACGCTAGACGCTAGAACTGGATCACGAACCACCACCTCCGCCGCCACGGAGCCGGGTCGGGGATGAGGTGCTGCCGCCCTCAGCGGCAGTGTCCGAACTGCGGGCACCGGTTCAACGGCAAGGTAAAGGTGGGCAGCAACACGGTCAGGAGCGATTACTGCTCGCGGTGCTGCTGCACAAGCATCTTGAACGGAAGGACTTGCGGCCACCCACGGGTGAGCGCACCGCGTGGACGCGGTTGGGGAGGCGGCTTCCTCAACGCGCCGTTTTGCATCGAGCGTAAGTTGGGTGGTCTTGGGACTCATTTCTGTCTACCACTTCCCTCTAACCCCTGATGCATGCAAGCACTCGTCGATTTTCTCTTACTCGAGACGAGACTGAACTTAGCCCTTGGCTGACTTGGCTTGACA
The DNA here is from genome assembly GCA_003049485.1 of Ophioceras dolichostomum. Lineage (NCBI taxonomy): Eukaryota > Fungi > Ascomycota > Sordariomycetes > Magnaporthales > Ophioceraceae > Ophioceras > Ophioceras dolichostomum. The sequence goes on from PYST01000118.1 coordinate 101,951, forward strand.
CTCTCGGGGGGCATCATTTCATAGATTTAGCATGTTCTGTCGTCAATGAAGGCGGCCAACGGTGCCATAACCCCGTGAGGGATAACAACCCGAAGAAATACACACTCTGCGCAGACCGTAAGTCGCTTCCTCACTGTCACTTCTTTAGCCCATCCCATTTTCCAAGACGCAACCCAAAAAGGATATTCCCGGCTCATCCCTAAGCCTTGCCCCTAACAAACCCCTTGCCCGCCACTCTCTCGCATGACAGCACCTTTGTCACATGCGCTACTCTCTGTTCATCGCACTGAGCGAATCAAAGCGTGAAAATCAGGGGTTTCACCACGGATTCGACGCTTCCCCGTTCTATCTATCCTGTCACCACCATCACCATCACTATTACCCCCTTCCACGCAGCCCAGCAGCCGTCCAAATATCTCCCAACAAGCGAGCAAGCACAAAGAAAAATGTTCTTCACTAACCGCCACCGCCGCCACCATCACCGCTCCCACCACCACCGGGACCTTCCCTTAATCCTCAACGCCCCCAACACAACAGACAACTGCACAGCAACAGACTGCACCCAGCGCCGCCAGCCCGGCCTCCCCTGCTGCGCAGCGCACCACTGCGCGCACGTAGGCTGCCGCAACGCGCGCCAGAACCCTCCCTACCAGTACTGCGAGCGCCACACCTGCCACCTCGAGAACTGCGTGTCCCGCTGCCCCGGCACAGGCGATGTCGACACCGCGCCCGGAATGTTCTGCGACCCCCACCGGCCCTGCGCCCGCGAGGGGTGCGCGCGCGAGTGCCACAAGCGGGACACGGGCGCGATGGTCCCCTACTGCGGGGAGCACTACTGCGCGTTCGACGGGTGCGCCACGCAGCGGACGGGCGCCGGGGCGAACGGGGCGTTTTGCGCGACGCACGGGTGCGAGAGCCAGGGGTGCGAGAAGAAGAAGGTGGTGTGTCCGGGGGGGCATTTCTGTGTGGACCACGAGTGCAAGACGGAGGCGTGCAGGGTTGCGGTGTTTAGGGGGAAGTGGTGCGGGGAGCATGTGTGTCAGAGACGGGATTGCGATAAGCAGGCCGTTGTGGGCGGGGATCATATGTGCGAGAAGCATAGGAAGTGTGCGACGGTTGGGTGTACGGAGGATAGGCTGGTGGAGGGGGATACCATGCATGAGCATTGTGCGAATCGTGAGTTTTTTTTTCTCGACTCTACCATCCCGATACCCCCCTTTTCTCTCCCTCCGTCTATTCTACCTCTCCGTCCTTCCCGAGGACGACTCCGCTTAACAGCCATTCCATCTCTAATCACTGATCACCCACCTCGCCGACATATCCACAGACAACTACCCCCCCTGCCGCTGGCCCTTCGCCCGCCACGGCCGCGGCTGCACCGCAAAATGCGTGACAGACTCGCAGTACTGCGAAGACCACGTCTGCAACTCGCGCAGCTGCGTCAACCCCAAGATGCAGTTCTTCGGGTACTGCACGGGCCACAAGTGCGCGAACCCGACGTGCCGCGAGCCGCGGCAGCAGTGCACGACGGATCCGGACGCGGCCGCGGCGGCCACCGCTTGGGGCCTGGAGCCGCTGCACTACCTGGGACCCCAGAACAGCGCGTTCTGCAGCCAGCACGCGTGCAGGCACCAGGGGTGCGGGGCGGCGGCCATGAGGGGCCGGCTGTTTTGTGTGCTGCACAACTGTAGTGCTCCCGCGTGCAGGAACGAGGGGACGAATCCGCCGAGGCATGCGGCGCCGGGGTGGGTGCCGGGGGGTGTGG